>JAPMOB010244549.1:0-12655 GCA_029875015.1 Lepomis gibbosus | reverse complement strand
CACACACACACACACACACACACACACACACACACACACACACACTCAAAGTCACACTTACTATGTCTTAACTGTTGTGCTGAGCCGTGACTCTGAGTTCCTGCACATGTGGCATTCATTTTCAGGAAAACAAATCCTGTTAAATCTGTATTTAGTCTTCTTGATGGCCAGGACTTTAACCAAGACACATGAAAAAAGTATATGGAAAAAGCTGCGAAATGGCAATAAAATGTATCTGTAAAAATGGAAGAAATAAATGACAAAAATAACTTTTGGCTCAGATTAGCTTAAAGCTATTTGCAACATGGTCAAGCACAATAATGAGCGATTCAATAAAACCCTCTATAAGCAGCATGTTTACCATTGTAGATCCACTTCCTGTTATGCCAGAGCTATACATTTCATGTTTATTTTTACCCTTTGATCTGTGCAGGGCAGCTAGGTTTGGCAAAGATCTAGTCAGCAAAAGGTTGTTGTAGAGAGAAAGAAATGGTATTTGGATTGTTTTTAGTGTTTTTTGTGTGTAGAGAGTGAATACAGGCACAGTGACGAGAGATCTAGCAATTAGTAGACGGCTGTGTGTTTTTTATACATAGTGTGTGTGTGTGTGTGTGTGAGAGAGTGAAGACAAGACAGCTTGTGTGTGTGTGTGTTTGAGACGGCTGCTTGCCCACCTAATCGTACACAGATGCGTGTTTACTATAGGAAAGGGAGAGTTAGAGAGGAAGTGATAGACTCCATGTGTTGTGGATGAGAACGTTCCAGAAGTTGCTCTGGACACGGCTCCATTTACCGGCATGTGTGTTGTTGTATTAGACATAGAGAGAGAGGAAGCTGAGATTGTATTCACGTGTTTGTTGCCTTTACTGTCTTCATGCCTGAGTGGCTGAACCTACACTTTAGACTGTCTATCTCCTGCAGAGTCTGTCTGTGAATGTGATTGTCTGTTTGCACGTCTGTGTCAGCCTGGCAGGGCCATGTGGTCTTTTGTTTGTCTGTGGCCAGAGAGGGGTCAACCCTGCCAGGCTCCAGGGGAGCGGCCTCATCCAGCCAAGGAGGGTTGAGATAGCAGTGGAAAGCTGCTGTGCTCCACGGCTCATTCCGCTTGGTTCGATCATCCAGCAGCCCCCTGATGGGTGCCTGGTAAAGATAGAGGACAAGGGACTCAACATAATCACCCAAGTATGCATTTGCATACATTAACAGGCTCCAATGTGTGAAAGTTCACACACTTACTTGTCTGATCAAATAATACAGCATTTTACTACAAGGTCAATTGGAGATTCTCATTTCCACACACACACACACACACACACACACACACACACACACACACACACACACACACACACACAGCAGCCAGTGTCGTAGCATGGCCTCTATAAATGATGTCATTTATTAACTGCAGCTGTTCTTCTGTTGGTAAACTATTTAGTTTTTTGTGTGAGTTTTAAACAAAAGTTTCATTTGTGCCCTTCAGCAGTATCACACATTGGGGGGGCTTTGCTGTTGGTAATTTGTTGACTGGCAGAGCAGTAGTTACTGTAGACCTAGTGGGAAGAGTGGAAAATTACACTTTACTGGCATGGTTACACAGGTGGGGAACTTGATAGGCAATGTTTTGCATGAGCTAAGATCAAACAGATGTAGTCAATACAATTTCTACATTTGTCATGGAAGGTGTAAAAAAAAAAGAATGTCAATACATTTAAATGAAAGAATATGTATAAATGCTTGCAGTGGATTTCCCTTATTTTACTTAAACTACTGGGATAACTGGGATAGTTGTAGGCTTAGGGACTATTGCAGTAACTGCATGTCAGTACTTTGCAGCCACAGTTGGTCTAATATCCTTGAGCAGGGGAATTTAAAGTTAAAATGAATTGCAGTGATATGAGCAATTCTGTCCTTACCCTCTCCCCCTCTGCTCCTCTCCAGCCTGGCGTGCGGCTGAGTCAGAGGTAAGGCAGTGTGTTCAGCTCTATTGTAGAATTCAGCACTGCAGGGAGCACAGTTTGAGACTTTTATAACTCACAACAGCTCCTCTCAGCAAGAACTGCATGCATTGTTTTTTTAGTTCTTTTTGTTTTTGAGTTCTGTACACTAGCTGCTTTCTTGATTGTTCCTCAGATTTTATAGGTCCGCTTTTTTCTGACTGGAACTTAACTAATATTTTCTGGATATAGTCATATTTAGTGGGCGAGTTTGTAAGGTAGTGAAAACAGTGTGCTTTAGACGAAGGTGAAATAGAAAAGACAGATGACAGCTCATCATTCTTAAGCCCCTCTCTGCCAAAACATCCCCCATGTTGGACAACCTCGCATAATGTCACCAACACACATGAGCTGTGGCAGACAAACAGAGAAAAACACACTCTTTTGGATGAGTTCAGGCTACTGGCAGGATTTTGCATTGCACCTAAGCCAGGAATGTCCCACCCTGTGAACCATGCCTTCAGCAGTCATCACTATTACAAGCTATACTGCTGTGCACAGACACACTCAAAGGATGTTGGTGTGCTTGTGGGAATTTCCAAAAACCAAATTGGTTTTACTGAGAAGGAAAGACAGAAATCCCTCCCAGTGTGGGTCTGTACAGATCTGCTGTATGTAAAAGATAACTTGGATTCACCCATTTATTGAGAGAAGCTCTGTGAGAGACTGGTCCAAGTCCAAGTACCAGCAGTCATACCAAATTAAATCAGGAGTGCCAGAGAAGCAAGGGAGTCTGTCTGTTTTCATTGGCTTTGGTTTATTCTTGCATTCTTCAGGAAGTAATGCAAACAGTCGGATTAGATTGATATATTGGTTTGACAGTATACTGGGAAAGTACTGGCCTTCAATACAAATCTGTTATAAGCCTGTTATTATACGCTGTCAATGACAAAAGCTTCAGTGGCGTCAGTATGTGAAACTGCTGTCAAATCAGCTTGGCCACCTGCAGATTTTAAGAATTTCACTAGCACATATTTAAATTGTGATCTAAAATCTTGTATTCCAGCCTGAAGAACAATATTCCAGGAAAAAGCCCTTTGAATCAGTTTTATCCAGTATATTGCTATAAAGAACTAAGGGTGCTGTGATCGATCAGTCACCGATCATTATCGGCCAAAAATGGCTTTAACTAGTTTGATCGGTGGTCTCTAAAAAGGCTGACCAGAAAGGCAGATCAGACAAATTTCCAAGGACAGCTAAAATGGTTTCACTACGCGATCTGAGCAGTTTTAAAAGCTAGCTAGCTCCAAAGTTCTTTTCAGACAAGAAGCAATCGATGAGCCCATTTACAATGAGAGTTGAGCAGCAATCGGAGCAACAAGCAGGAGCAATCATGTGAAACTGTCATAGTCATGCTCAACTCACACACGTGAAAATATTTTATACTGTGTAAATAACACTTGTACTACTGTGCATGTCGCCGTATTTACTTTAAGGTGACTCCCAGTCTGTTATCCACTTCCGCAGTCCTACTCCTGTGTTACTTTCAGTAACAGTTCTACTTTGTTGTAAGTCAGTGCAAAAAAAACAGGTGTGGTTATTTGTCTGTATTACTTTCATCTTTTGCCAGATCTTCTGCAACTGAGGAGTAGATCATCTCCTTCATGGTTAAAGCGGCACTCGCATGCCCATTGTACGTGAACGGCCACTAGATGTGTGTTTTCAGTAGTTTTAATATAGACGCAGATCAACTCTGAAACGCAGGTGTGGACGGAGAAGATTGTATGCATTAAGACTGTTTTAAAAACTGTTCTCACCCGGTATCCTCCTGTTTAAATGTTCCCCCGTAAATCTCTAGTGTTTGCTACTCTCTCCTTTTGTAAAGCCGGTGGTAGTAGGCTCATGTAAAATATGTAGACTGTGCTTCTTGCACAAGAATTTAATGAATGAAAACAACCCACTGAATTAATATTAGGCCTATGCTAGCAGTAAACTACATGAAATTAAAATAAATACAGTAACCATAAGTAATATTAACAAAATACTAGCAGTATAATATGGAATTAACATTTTACCTTTATTTATTTAACTTTTCCTTATTTTTAAATTTCACTGATAGTTATGACTCATTTCTGTAGCCCACTCTTTCTATGTCTCTACCACCTAAAGCCCACAGAACCTGCCTGAGCTTTCCAGAACAAAAAGTGTCTACTTTATCATCAACTCGTGATGCCTGAGCTCCTTTATCTTCTAAATATTTTGGCTACAGCCTTTTTTGTTGCAGTTTTTATAGTTGAAGTAAATGTATGATGATGCTGTTTGTTCTGTTTTTGTAGTTTATTCTGCAGGAGAGATATATTTGTTAAACTATAAGATGTTTACAGTAACCAGGCAAAGGCTGCTATGGTGTAAGTCTTTTAAGACAGAGGAAGTGAAATTTGTTGGCCATGTTTACTGGCAATAAAATAAATCATTTCATAATACTTTATCATCTCTTAATTTTAATACTTAAAACATTGTTTTTGGGATTAATTAAATAAATATGCAGTATACTGTATAATGCTCAGTATTGGCTGTTACTGCTTTCAGCAATCGTGATTGGCCCAAAAAATCCTGATTGGAGCACCTCTATTAAGAACCCCATATAAGTCAAACCCTAGTCAGGCTTTTAGTGAGAGAAAACAAGAAAAAATGGTTGCCATTGGTTAATTGGAACCTCCTATTTTATGAGCTGTTTAACATAATTCATATGCACTCCTTGTTTATTTAATCCTGTCTGGAGCCTCTCAATCTTATGTTTATGAAACTTTGGTGCTATTCTAGACCCCTGTTCTGCTCACCAGACATTGGAACCAAGGTTGAACGTATCTGCTGATGAATGACACAGCTGGATTGTTGCATTTCCTTGTGAAATATGAACTTGAAACTGTGGTGTGGTGCATGAGGGTGAGATAGACTGAGTAAACCAAAAACTGTCCATCATTGCACCGCTGTGGCTATGCTGGTTCTCATTATAGAATGGTTTTGGCCCTAAACACGGAAGCGTGCTGCGTTTGTCCTCCAGTCCTGCGGATCGGCTAGTCTGTAAACACACTGCTTTCAACCCTGGCGCTAAAAAAGAAGGAGCACATGAAATAGTAGAGAGAATGGAAGAAAGATTTAATGTTCCCACAGACATAAAGTTCCCCAGTAATTGATATCCGATGTGCTTTTTAAAGTGTCTTCAGATTTGGGGTATTTTGACATCAGCAACGCTGATTATTTAAACTGTCACAATGTCCTCCCTGGACTGTGAGCTTCAGTTGATAGGCTAAATGTTTTCATTTGTGTAAATACACTCTGCCTATGTATGCCCTCTTTTGAATGGGGGGGCTGCATTTGATATGTGACACCTGAGTGAGGAGAGGGCTAAACTATATAGGACAGCAAGGGAGACGTGTGTGGTTTTCATTTTTGCTTTTTCAAAAGAGTTGGTGACCCAGAGAACTAACTGTTTTTCTCTCTTTCCCCCCCCAGTTCCGGAGATTTCTCTGTGATTCACCACTAGAGGTATGTATTTCCTTTGGCTTGTTGACAGTTTAATAAACCCCATTTTAAATGTCTCTGTTCATCCATATGTGTTACCTACAATGATTTGCCCCAACCAAGAGAACACAAGGTCTTCCTGGTGAAATTACTGTCAGTGAGATGATGATAATGATCTGAAAAATCTGCGGTTCAGTATTTAGTTCTTCATCCAACACACTCACAAGGGTATAAATGTACACTAGTTCCTTCCATTGAGTACCTATCCAACCACATTTGCTCTCTCTCCCTCTCTCTCTTTTCCAGCTGGATATGGGGAGGGGTGGTGGGGGGCATTAAGGGATTCAGGAAGGGGGTTTTGTTTCATATTGGAGGGGTTTTAATTTAGCTCTGTCTAAGTGAAAGGGGGTGTTGAGGGAGGAAAACAGTGAAATGTGGTGTCCAGATTGTGTTGAACACAAGGTCTTCAGACCAGTCTTTTCCTCTGGCCTTGACAGAATGGGACACACCACTGCTCTTCACTTTGTGTAGAGTGGTAAAGATTACAGGCTGATTCTGGCAGCTTTGTGGCCATCTATTTAGGGGTAAACAGATGGCAATCGGCCTAGTTAACAAAAAAGAAGTAATCATTTAAGCACCATGGAAAGTTTGATGTATCAGCTTCTGGTGCATTAATTGGTACTATCTTGCTGGTAATCTATTTACTGATTGCATTTTTATATGGTTATAAATTATATGATTGATATTGATGGCATCTTTGGAAATGAGATGTAGGTGCACCCAGGCATCAGTCAGCACTTCAGAAACACCGTTGGACCTGTTGGGTCAGAACAATTACACCAGCAATTACACCCAGGATGGGGACTTATAACAACCACTTTAATAGGATTGAGGTCCAGGAGCAAAACAAACCGACTGACACAGGCACACACAAACACAGTCACTCTGTGTTGCTGCGTGGGCCTCCTCAGGTCCTCACTAATGAACATCATTAGTGTTTATAGGAAACAAGCTTTTATCACCTCGTCAAGACTGGCGGTCAGGCACACTGAATTACACAGTTCTGTAGACATACACACACGTGTGCACACAGTACTGTGGCACACTGCCTCACATCTTCCTGCTTTCACTGTCCCTACTTCTCGGACTGGTTTAGGGGGCCGTTTCCAATCATTTGGCCTCCTCTCGCCCAACTTGTTTTTATTTCTTTCTCAGATCGCCCTCCCTGTCTTCTCCTGTCTCTCCAAATGCTCTCCATTTCAGAGTTATTATGCGTGGCTCTCTGCGCTACCTCTGCGTGTTGGCCCCCATCTGTCTCCAATCAAAGTGCTATTAAAATACACACACAGACACTCACCACATGGACCTGCATACTGCGTGGTTCATCAGCTCACATGTAAGCCTGCATTTATACAAATGTATGCGAACAGCATACTAACAAACCCAACTGTAGCTAATTAGGACCCAGGTTGTCTGACTTGTTTGTTTGTTACTGTCTTCCATTTTCCCAAAATGACAGAAGATTCGTGTTGAAACTGAGAGGTAATTAACATCAGCTGTCACTGATTCCTCTATTTTTTGTAATACATTTACACACAGACAGATAAACATATTTGTGCTGTCTGATAAACAGTGGTAGTACCTGCAAACATGATGAGCAGCAGTTATGCAGGTGTCTGTCACCGCACCTGACCTTGGTCAGGTCTAAGTGGCATGTGCTTTAGGAACTCTAGGTTTTGTGGGCTGGGTGGGGTTCATGCACTCATTCTGTTTCTATTTATTTGTCTTTACAGCCTCCTAATGTGTCTAACCAAGGGGCAAACACTCATTAACAGGGCTGTTGGCCAATTAGTCACTAGGTTTTTTATGACTACACCACTAAAATCTCTTCCGTGATTTGGTCCCTCTTTTTCTCTCCTTCTCTCCCTGAGAGGAAGAGAATGAGAATTTTCTTCATATAAAGAAACACCAGCAGGGAATGCACCAGCTGACATACCATAGTAGTGAACAATCAGACCCCACTGTACATGCCTCAGCTCTAAGCCAAAACCAGCTCTTACAGTTCTGTAAAAGTTTCATCTTGTATCTTTACAGTTTGGAAGAAACTAGTGTTTTTGCAAACTGATGAGTGCTCATGAGTGCTGTGCTACACCTGCAGCCTGCTTGCAGCACTTGCTCTGTGTATGTTTGCGGTGTTGTATGGATGCACATTTGTGAGTGCAAGAGGGGGCAAGTTTAAAACATGTTAGCTCAACATCTGTTGTTGGTTACTACCAGAATCATAATGGCATCGTTGCTACAGTAGGTGAAACAACTCACTGCTGCAGATTTGCACAGAGTTGAGGTTATGCAGAAAAAACAACAACATGGCAAATACTCATCTTCCACTGATTTGATAGCCACCCAAAAGCAATTAATAGCAACCCAGCGATTAATATACTGATAAATGTGCCATTTCTCCAGAGTAATTAACAGTACTAATCATGTCCAGGACAAAGAAGAAACCACAGTTGTTGTAGTATTACTTCAAAATAATATATTTATCAACCACATAAAAAGGGATAATAAGTAAATGCATAAAAAAAGAAAAGGAGAAATAAATATAATAAGAACACATTAAATGAAAATCAGTTTAGAGGGGGAGACTAACAGAGAAAGGCAAATTGTAAATGAAACCATGCTCATCCCACATAATTCCCTAATTGTTTTGAGGAAATGGAATAAACACAAAGCTATTTCCATAATCTAATCTTTAACTAATAACTGTCACATTCTAACTCTGTAAGCATACGCCAAGCCATTGTCCATTGTGTTTTAGGAAAACATTGCTCCAAACAACTGCTTTGATCAGATGCTTTGTGGAGTTTCATCACATCGGATGTCCAAATTGGGACTTTCCATCAATGTGTTACCATATACAGTCTATGTGTGTTACACATAAAAGTATATAAATGAATGTTTAAAAGGCACCAGTGCACTGCAGAATTTGAAGTCTACTTGTATATATAACTGTATAGTATATATAGCACAAGACATAAAAACACTTAATTAATTACTAATCTCTCTGTATATTGTTTGGAGATGTCAGGATTATTATGTCATCATCAAAAATGTTGCATCTTTTATTATTAAATTATGATGTCATGTTAATATGTTGTAGATTAAAACTTAATATTTTTTGATTTCATTATACAGTCATCCCATTCGGAAATGTATTTTATTATATAGTTACAACTTATACCTGAGCTCTGACCTTTTGCTAAAGGGCTAAAGAGAGACTAGTAGCTTCAATACTGACTACAGTCTGTTCCTTTCTCTCCTATCTCACACCAATGTTAGAGCCACATCAGGCATAAATTGCAACAATGTTAAACTATTATAGAAAAGTGTTTGAAGGTCAATCTTATATACTATGTTCCTGTTTCTATTAATTGTAAAAGTCTACCCACATGTCTCTCTAAGCAGGTTGAAACAAACATGCAGGACACCACCTCCCCACTTTGTCAAGCACACTTCTGCCATGGCCCTGCATTTATACCACATGAGAGCGATTTGGGGCTGCAGGGGAAGCTCTGGGGTGGTTTGAAGTGTTCCAGAGAATGTTTAGATTGTTGTCACAGTGGCAAGGACGCAACCATTAAGCTGTCGTCTGAGGTGACGTGCAGGTCAGTCAGACAAGATCAGCCTTGAACATGGTATGAACTTATAAACAAACACACAAACTCATGCGGCAATTACTTCTATTGAACTGGCATTCAGATTCACGTAATTGTGCTCAAGCATGAATGTTGGAGGTGGGGTAAGAAAAATCTCGCTCTCTTCCACACTGATCACCTCTCCCTCTTTGCTTTTACTTACAACTTTTAGACGACACAGAGGGGCCTCTGACAAAGCCCGCAGTGTTTCTGGGGAATCTGGTGCCAAGAAATAACAGGCTGCCTGCTTACACAGCCGGGACATTTCCCCCCAACATCAGACCCCCCCTCCACACACACACACAGCCACATAGAGTGCAGTTGCTCCAGATGTGGTTCCTGACGCTCCTTCAACACCCCCTGCAGCCCTCAAAATAACTATTCATTTTTTTCTTTTTCTTCCCTCTTTTTTCCTGCCTGCCACTCAGTTGCAGCTAATGTGCAGTAAACCCACATCATCTTTATCTCATATCATATGTCCTATGATGTGGAGCAGCATTTAGACAATTACAACAACTACTCACACACAAACACACACACACAAAAATAAATGGACTCTGATAAACAATGTGTCAGACGTGAGTGTCCAATGGCCTGAGCTAGAGAGAGATATTATTTTTACAACCAGCTCTACTTAATAACATTGTGTAAAGGAGGAATGTGGCACACAGCCACCCCATAGGTATTGTTCATCCCTCTGGGGTCACAGAGCTGCAGGGAGTGTGTGTGTGTGTGCGCCTCGTTTCTGTTTGGTCACTTTTAATTTGGTCAGAGGGTGGGCCCAGTGGTGCGATGGATTAGCGAGCTAGCTCTCTGTGTTGTGATAACTAGCAGCGTCTGCGCTACTTAACTGGGTCCAGATGAATGGCGGTGAACGAGAAGGATCCTGTTACTCGTGCGCTGAAGAAAGACACATACACACATACAGAAACCCATAAACCAATACCCTGGCTTAACGTGACTTTTAACCCTAACCCCAAGCCTCTAGTCTTAAGCCTCTATGAGAAAAGCAGTCAAGTGACTTGATTGAAAAACCCAGCATGTGGATCCCTATGAGAAACGCAATGTGTGTCAAACACTTAACTGTTATATTAATGGGGTAGAGTCAAACACGCGGGTGTACACCTACACCCACATTCTTTCATGCCACATGGAGAGAGCAGACACAGACATATAGGAGAAAGCTTGGCAACACTCCACCACCACCCGGTGAAATGGATTTCGCTCATGCAGGGTCTTTTATTAAAAAGTCCTCTCCTGGAGTGTTTCTGTGCCAGCCCCCCCAGCCGCTCTCGCTCCACATTTGGGAGCCATTAGCAGGCTGATCGTGAGGCTACTGTACACCCCCACACATAATGCGTGAGGCCTGGCAGGGAAAAGTCTGGGTTATAATACACCATCATACAGGTGTGTGTGTGTGTGTGCGTGTGTGTGTGTGTGTGTGTGTGTAAAACAGAGAAAGTAGATCTATGCAAGAAAGTAAAAACAGTCATATTGAAGACCACATTCTCATTTCACTGTGATTTATATATTTTACCTACAATTTGTATTGCACACAGGAGTATTACCATTGTCTTGACCACTCTTTCTATATCTCCCCAGGCTGAATATTCTCCAGATGGGCCTGAGGTGGGCTACGGCTCCTTCCACCAACAATATTGGCTGGACGGGCGCATAGTTGCAGTGGGCGTGATCGATATCCTGCCTACTTGTGTGTCCTCTGTCTACCTGTTCTACCACCCAGACTTTGCCTCACTGTCTCTGGGCTCCTATTCTGCTCTCAGGTTAGTTACCAGGACTTAGATCAGCCACATCATAGGGCTGGACGTTTCATTTAAAAGTAATCAAAACAAAAATTCAGAGCCTCTAACCAACATAATTTTGCCATGACAGTTATTTTGGTTATTTAATCCTCTTGATATTTCCCCTTAAAAACATACTACTGCCTGTGTAGTCACGTGAGTCCACCCAGTCCAGTCCTGCTCAGCTTCTAGACCAGAGTCTGATGCTCTGGATGTCATTTAATGAATGAGAAGAGGAAGCTAGCTAAGTGTTGAGTGTTACCGTGCTCGCATGTTTTGCAGGTGAAAATAATTAGTTCCACATTTATAATAATAAT
Organism: Lepomis gibbosus; assembly: GCA_029875015.1. Classification (NCBI taxonomy): domain Eukaryota; kingdom Metazoa; phylum Chordata; class Actinopteri; order Centrarchiformes; family Centrarchidae; genus Lepomis; species Lepomis gibbosus. Next base: position 1,382 of record JAPMOB010244549.1, on the reverse strand, counting down.
TGTGTGAAATTTTAGTAGCAGCTGAATACAGGAAAACCTTTCTCTACTATGTGCATGTTAACATTTCCTTATCAATATTCATAATAGATTTTTGACCCAGCTTATTTAAAGTTCAGCATATTTACAGTAAAAACGTTGTCCGTAAAATATGAGGGCACAAAAAAACACAATAATTGTTTATTAATTACAATTGAGATAAAATCTTCAATTAATCATGACTTTGATTACCACATAATCTCTTTTCTGTTGTTTTGAAGGCCTTCTTATAAGTGTTGTAAACATGTTAGATGATGGTGGAGATGATTGGTTACCCCTATACGGCATGTCAGGAATTGTGTCAGTGCTCGTGTTTCATAAAATCAGGACCATATTTCTGTTGCTTCCTGTGAAACAGAGGATGCTGCAATTTGCAGTGATTGCTATTAAACAAGAATTGTTAACCCAGTGTAAATTGTGATATAGAGGCCAGTAAATCTTTAAGCAATATCCAGATTATTAACTGTAATTACACCATGTCCTAAAATGAATAAGGTTATGATTTGTCAAATGCAACATGTAGCTCTTTTCAAGAGAGGAATTGCAATGCCACTCATTGGTGACCATTCCCTTCTTAGTTCTCTTTTATTCTTCCTCCTCCTCCATTCCTTCACATTTGCCCTCCTTGTAACCTGCTCTCCCCCCGACTCTTGATCTTTTCGTCCCATCTTACCAAATTTGATCTTTCCTTAGAACTGTATACTTTAAGTGCCATAATACTGTATGTTGGGAAAAATCCCTCTTTCTTTGCAGTTGATTGGTTGAGGCAGTGCTCTGTTTGCGGTTCGGCTGACGACAGTTCTCTCTGCCAAGATGAAATAAGAGAACCCACACACGCTACAGGCGCACGCATTTGGCGTTTCCTGTAAAATGTAACCCAATAATGTGAGAAAGGCTTTTTAAAATATTTCTGCACACATGTAGGAGACTATGTGATCTCGGCTTTAAAGTTGAAGTGTACAGGTGTTCGTATGGGAGTTGTGAGTGCTCATTCATGTGTGTATGTGTAATCGCACACTAAGTCAGCCCAGCAGTTAAGACAGACAGGCTCCGCTCATATAGAGGGAACACCCTGGTCATCATAAACGCACGGTTAGTTCCCCGTAACTTATTATTTTAAGAGTTTGACTCCAAGAGTAACACAGAGTGCTCGGTGTGTGGAGGAGGCCTTTGAGAAGGGAGCCAGCGGGACTAAAATCCTCCCGCTTGTTTACAGACACCAGAGCCTAGGCCTTTGATCAGGTCTGGACACTCCCATGTCTGCTTGGCCTGGCTCTCTCTGTCCAAAACTTATTGTACAGAATGCATGTACACACACACACACACACACACACACACACACACAC
>JAPMOB010244547.1:0-23695 GCA_029875015.1 Lepomis gibbosus | reverse complement strand
GAACACAGCCACACCCCCAGTTATAAGAGGGTGTGCACACTTATGCAACCAGGTTATTGTAAGGTTTTTATTTTTCATTTTTCACCCTCGAAGATTTCAGTTTGTTTTTCAATTGAATTGTTCACATTATAGGTCACATTAAAGGTGGAAAAAGTTCTGACATGATTTATCTTTGTCTCATTATTTTACATCATAAGAACCTGGCATATTAACAGGGGTGTGTAGACTTTTTCTCTTCACTGTATTTTGTTCACTATTTATTATTTTTCCTCAAATTTGTAATTCAACATCTGTTTACACATTAGTCTGTGTCTGTTTTTTACAGAGCTTTTTTGTTTACACCGAGAGCAGTGTAAGACTGCAGTCAAATCCCTGGTATATGCACATATACCTGGCCATTAAAACTGATTCTCGTTCCGAGTTAGCAGATTCATCACTGACCATATTTGTAGAGATTTTGCATTGATGTGGGGTAATTTAGTGTTCTGCTTTTATAAAAGTCAAAGAAAAGAAAAATAAGTACTTTATAATAGATGTATTAATTCTAATGGGAAAATTCCACATTCATAAATGTAAATTCACAGATAATTTAACCAAATTATACTTTTCATCAATTTAATTTCCAAATCCAACAACAAAATGACTGTGAAAAATGTCAATATGGTCCTCTTTTAATATATTAGCATAGAATACCCCAGCCAAAGTTTTTATTATTTGTGTCTTCTCTTATATTTGTATACTGTTTTGTATACTTTTATATGTCCCATGTACACTTTATTCCTGTGTTTGCAATAGTCTAGATTTGGGGGGGATCTGATTCAGATGTTTTCCATAAACAAGATAGATTTGTTTGTCACAATACAGCAGGTTGTAAAGTGATTTATTTATATATGAAGGAAATTATAAAAATGGTCAACAGAAATATACTATATTAATAATATTAATTACATGTAGCAGTGCTAAGGATGAATTTCAGTTACGTTATAAATAATAAAGCATAGCTTAGCATTGAATGCAAATACTCAGGTTGGGTGCAAGTACCTCAAAATTGAACGAGACAACAAGATACGTGATTAACGGTGGACATGGACAGAAAGAGTTGGTGTCCTTATCACATATAAATCCATAGCCCAGCGTCCTGCACACAGCGCTTATATATTATAAAGGCGCTGACCATATCATTTGAAATCCGCTCCGATTGGTCGAATGTCTTCGTGACAACTTCCGGCCTAACGGGCCACAAGATTTGAATTAGTCAGAGTTAGTTCCGTATCCTCTGCCTCTTTCATTTACAACAACAGAAACGCATTTGGTGATTATATTTCGAGTGAAATCAATATTTCAGCGATGTAATTCATATGTTATGGGAGATCCGTGTAATACTTAGCCTACTACTAAACGCTGAACCACTTCCAAACATTTAGCTTGAGTCCAAACACCCTGTTAACTCGCACGTTGCTAACGGTAACGCTAGCTTTTGTAACTACAGGTATGTGGCTTTAAACATCTTAACAGAGCTTTTAAATTAAATGAAAAAAATGAACTGGTTAAATGGATATAATGTTAGCTTATTTCAAGCTCCGTTAGCCTTACTTTGTGGTTTAGAATATTATCGGATCATAGGTTTTCAAAGTATGTGTGATTAGCGCTGGACTTTAACTCTCATGCTGGTTTATGTACTTTTTTGACAGAGTAACTTAGAGGAAACTATGAATGATGACACCTGCAAATTATTTGAAAGAGTTGCTAAAAAGATGGGTTGGGCAGACCAGAGTGGACTTGACACAGCAGAAAAAAAGGTTTGTTGTAGCATTTACACTTCAAACAGTAACCTTAACTTAACTGTTACCTCCACAGACATTTCAACATGTGTCTTGGGTACTGTGAAAAAGATCAGTTCATATGCCTATCTTTTCTTTGATATGCACAGTAAACTGAATATATTTGGATTTTTGGGGACTTGGTCCAATAAAACAAGTAATTTGAAGAATTTTCTAACATTTCAATGACAAACAGATTAATCGATTAATGTCTTCTAGCTGATGGGCACAATTGGCAAGACTCGTCATGATGCCACAAGTGGCCATCGATTGGCCTCACCTTTCCAGCTTGTCTTCTCTGACAGTGAAGATGATGCAGAGAAGGAAAACCAGCAGTCCAAGTGCAACAAATACAGAAACAAGTCTTTGATCGAGTCCAGTGATGATGACTTTGATCAATGTGAGTGAGTTAAATTGTATGAATGTAGTTTATTGTTTAATTGTGTGAGTCAGCTTTCAAATACACAAATTTCTACCTTTGTTTTTATTTTTTAGTTCTTGTGGGACGGGCTACACCGAAATCTAAACCTACCTCACAGAAACCACGTAGTGCTGCAAACAAAGACAGGTATGAAAAAGGAGTGCACAGACTTTTTTTTGGAATCTTGTGTTGTTACTTGTCTCATCAAAGTTTTGGTTGTTTGAACTTCTAAACCATTTTTGTTTTGCTTTTCAGTTCAAAAGTTCTTGTGTTGAGCTCGGACGATGATGGCAGTTTTGAGACATGTAAGTTATCTCAGTTGAAAGTATCTGTAACCATTCACAACACTAACAATGAATCAAATTCTAACATCTCTTAGATTGATGAGGGAAACATTTTTATATTGTCGGTTACATTTTTCTGTCATATATCCTCAATTTGCACATTCAAGTTCTGCAACGAGTAAAAACCCCTACGGTTAAGCCTAAGAAGATATCAGTGAGTGGGAGTGAAGATAGGTGAGTTCATGATGTATTTCCTCCAAATCCATTTGCCGCTGTTTGGAAAATGTTACTTTGAAAATGATCTGTATTACCTGTTTTGTTTATTCTAAAGCTTCAAAAACTTCATAGTGGATGACCTTTCATCAGATGATGACTTTATTGAAACAAAATCATCTTTTAAAGGTAACTTTGGAACACCTTATTAATCAGTACTGATGTTCTGTATGTTGCTTTTCTTTGAAGTATACAGTATGTGCATGACTTTGATGTTTTGTGTCCACTGTTTTGAAGTGCCTAAGAAGATCAATACTCCAGCAGCCCAGCAACCAGTGAGGAGACCACTGTCTCAATATGACTCCCCTGTCTTTATTAGCGACAGTGATGACGATGATAATATTGTGGTCAAGAGCACTTGGAGGACTCGTCTCTCAAAACCTAAGCCAGCCCCGTCAAAGGCTAACAAGAATAATGCTCTGCTGTATAATGAAGAGGAGAGTTCGCCATCACTACCTTTGCCTCCCATACCTTCTTCTCTTCCTCCACACAAAACTCCAACATCACTGGCTTCTCCCAAACGCACTCTTTCAGCGCCTTCTATGCTGGAGGAATCGGCCAGTTCTGAGGAGGAGTTCACATCCTTACTGGAGAGACTGAAAAAGAAAAACAAGTTCCCTAGCACTTTATTCTCACCTAAGTACACCCAAGGTAACTGTCTTATTTGAATTGTTGCATTCAAACAGTCTGTAGCTTTTTTTTGATTCTAGTTGTGAGGATGATATCTTTTGCTTGGCTCTTAAATTTAGAATGTGATAGGGAGCCTCCTTTGTCGGCTCCTCTTGTAAAGGGACTCACAACACCAACCTCTAAATTAGGGGATACACCTCTGCGTGTAAAGACACCGGGAAAATCCACCATCTTGAAGCCAACCGTCAGTCAGACAGAGCCCAGACAAGGCCCCAGCAGCAGGTACATGTGTTGAACAGTTTTAAAGCACAGACTTTCCAAAATGTTAATGACTTTAATAGACTTCAGTTCCCCCTGTTCTTTTCCTTTTAGGGTAGCACTGTGCAAGACCCCAGGGTGCTTCTTGCAGTCCTTATCAAACCCTGGCTCCAGCTATGGCCGCAATTTTAAGCAGAACAAGGAAGAACTCACCAGCAGACTCTACCAGCTGTACAATACCAGTGTGTTTGACAGTAAGGTAATGAAGAGTTTTTGCCTTTATTTCATTGACACTTTTTAGAAATGTCCTCTGACTAATTGTTGACCAATATGGGGTTTTACATGGCTGATGCTGATATTTAAAGAGAAGGGCAGCTGATATATTATGGCAATATCAAGACAATTCATGTATTATTTTATGCAGAGTACAAACTAATACACATGGTTATCTTAGCCAGTAACATGTTGTTTTAGATGGATTTTCATTATTTTTTTTATTAATTAATGAAATAGAAAAATACATTGGGTTAAATACATTGCTGTAGACTTCAGAACCTGTCTAGTGTTTAAGGAAGAGTGGCACCTGACACTTTGTCAGAAGTGACGTCATACAGCTTCATTATTCTCTACAGTATAACACTATATATTTAACGCTAGTAGTAATGTTGTCAAGACCGCCCAAACCGAGACCAAGTCAAGACCAAGACCAGAGTTTATCGAGACCAAAACAAGACCAAAACTAGTTCCCTGCACATTACATGACACACAATAAGAATGTGGAATGAGATCATAGGTACTCAAATTGATCTGAAAGATCCACATTCACATTTAAACAACCAGAGACAAACACTAAGAGCTGAAATCATCTTAAGCATCATTATTCAACATTCCTTTTCCATGTTCACCATCCATTTAACACTAGAGCTGGGCGATATGGGCAAAAATGTTATAACGATAAAAAATGTCATATCATTCGACATCGATAATTAACACATTTAAGTAAAATCTTTTTTCAGTCCCTTTTCCTCAACAAAATATTTTAATAGAAATATCATGTCCTAATTTATTTGTGATTCAAATGAATTGAATCAAATATTTGTTATATTGTTATTGAGGGAAATTATATTACTCTAATTATCATTACTGATTTATTACGCAACACAATTTTTTGTGCAAGCATTAGGTTTTCTGGGTGACTCTTGTAACATTATTCCATATTTGATCATTCATCTCTCTGCTGTAACATCTCTTGGCTACCTCTCTCAAATGAGGGAGCGGTACAACAGAGCATATCTTTAATGTTGGGAGGTGTATGCAGCTGACAAGTAGCTAGGTGAATAGTAACTTAACTTATACATTAGCTACATAGCTGTATATAGCGTGTCTCGTCATTGTTTATCACAAGCAAACATGTAACTTAGGAACAAGTTGTCACCACATGCCTGTCCTTAAATTAGGTAACGTTAGCTTGTGCACTTGGCTAGGTAGCAAATAACTGGCAAGCAACTATAGCAAGCAACTGAAATTAGTGCCCTGAAACACACAGTATACATACGTAAGCTTAACCTAAGCTGATAATAGTTTAAGTTTAGATTTGCTGTGATTTAGGATGGAGGAAATGTGTTAACATTTTGAAATCTGGAGTGCCGGAAGTGCCAATGGCAATTATCTCCACATGCCAGAGATCAGCCTGATTAATCGGTCGACTAGTTAATCAGTCACTACCTCTGACATCTGATTTTTTTTATTTATTTATTTTTTTTATTGTACAGGTATTTAACATGGTTTCATTGCTTCATTAACATAAAATCTGTATTCTTTTTCCTTGTCTGACATGACCTAGCTCCCCATCAACATGTCACTTACTTGGAATAAGAAAATGCGGAAAACAGCCGGTTACTGTATTACGGGGCAGGAGCGAGGTGGAGGGAGTCGCTATGCCCGCATTGAACTGTCAGAGAAAGTCTGTGATTGTGCAGGTAATGCTCTTGTAAGCCAGATAGACTAAAGTAATCAACTGTGTCTGCTTGAAAATCCCTAAATGTAAAAATGCATGACACCTATGGGTTTATATGCGATTGAATCTCTTCATCACATTCTCATTGGTCCACCCTCCTAGATCGTCTCAGGGACACACTGATTCACGAGATGTGTCATGCTGCAACCTGGCTGATTAATGGTGTAAGGGATGGGCACGGAAACTTCTGGAAGCTGTATGCTCGCAAGGCCACTCTAGTGCATCCTGAGCTGCCCATGGTCACTCGCTGCCACAGTTATGACATCAAATACAAATTCCAGTACCAGTGTACCCGCTGCCAGAATACGTACGTCTGACTATTTTCAGATTAACTGAAACCTTTAACCTCACATTATTCTTTATTATTCACCACCCTTACAGACGTGTGTGTTAACCTACTATTGGTAATATACACTTCACAGGATCGGGCGTCATTCCAAGTCCCTGGACACACAGAGGTTCGTGTGTGCCCTGTGCACAGGACAACTTGTCCTACTGATGCCTTCCAAGACGCGTGCTCCCACACCCTTTGCCAGCTTCGTCAAAGAGAATTATGGGGCCGTACGACAGGAGCTGGTGGGACACAGCCATGCGGAGGTGATGCGTAAACTTAGTGCAGACTTTTCCTCCAAGACTAAACTCAGTGAAAGCTGAGTTCTTGATGCTCATTGTACTTACAGCCAGGGACTGCACCATCACAGGAAACCTGTTCACATTCTAAAATACCTCAGTCAACTAGTCTTACATCAACGAGCAGCAGCCATTATTAATATATCTATATTTTTGTATTTTTCGTGTCAATTCAATATTTGTTAGTATGTGATTTTAGTATGTGACTAGATATCTTGGTATCTCATATATATATACTGGAGAACTGCTTGGATTGGATTGCATTGTACAGTAGCTAAATGTATGATTAGATCCATGTTTTTTTTAAATATTATTTTCCTCTTATGAGCCTTAAATAAAGTTTCAATGTGTGACTATACACTGAATGGACACTTGACATGTTTATGTATGGATAAAACTTTGCCTCATTGATGACATTCAATTCTTGAAATTGTTTATTTATGATTGCTTAAACATTTTAAGTGTTTTGGAATTTGGTTTTAACTATAAGGCACATACATATTAATTAATAATAATCCAAATTTAGGCACCGTGTTTCACAGGGTTCATACTTGCATGTAGTAGTCTTTACCATTCTGCCTAAATTACACTCCTTATCTCATAGACTTATATCCTAATATTTTCTGCAAGGAATTGTTTGGAATACCAAATTACTTTTAAATAAAGTATGAGATTTGAAGCATCTTTCTACATTTTTTTGAAAACAGAAATATTGTAATGTGCGTGAGTGAGTAAGGATGGTGTGTTTTCCGTGACTGTGCCTCCGCTTTCAAGCAAATATTGACAGAATACAATTCTGTACAGATGTATTAATATTGTCCCTGACTTTTATATAGATAAGCAAATGTAATCCTGATAACAAACACTAGCTGTTGACACATCACTGTCCACTGGGATGAGGTTTTTCGGCTTGAGGTCTGACACGTAGACATGTTGAAGCTGAGTAAATGCACAGCCTGTAATGCTGGCACTCAGCAGGAATATTCAGTTGCGATCAGAATGAAACTGACGTCTGACTGTGTATCATGTTGGAAATGCTCGAGAGAAGAGCACCTTGTGAAACAGATGTGAGGGTGAGTGTATTACATCTTTTTCCCCATTTGAGATGAAATAAAAGTGAGTTAGTTAGTTAGTTTTTTAAGCTACACAGGTGCTAATGACTTATTTTCTTATAAGGGAACAAGACTATCTGGAAGGCTCATCAGAATGCGCTTTATGTAATGGATATCTACTGCAATGTGACAACACTAGAGGCCCAGACACAGATCAACTCCACCATCTACCACCTGGTTAAGATGGTCAGCATGTGTGTGAGCTGCACCTTGAATACCGTACTCAGTGTGCCTTTACTCGTGGTCATCACACGCTCCCCATCCCTCCTTAGACAGACTCGCTTCTTCCTCCTCACTCACCTCCTGTTATGTGACAACCTTCAGGTAGGTCTGCATTTTGTTTTTATGTCCTCAGTCTCCTTTTTGAATCAGTTGTATGAGACTTCCAATATACCTTTTCTTTATAACTGAAATGATGCCTTTTGAGCTAAATGACCTTCTTCGTTGCCATTCCAGCAGCTCCTCTGGACAATCAAAGCAGTTCTCTTAAGATCCAGAGAAGGTATACTTGTGACCCAGTGTCTGATCTTCTCTGCTGCTACCCAGGCCTGCTCAATGGTTTGTAAAACATTGGTTATATTACATATGATGTATATGCCAGTCTGCACTCTCCGTTATAGTATTGGGAACAACTCATTTTAATTAAAGAACGGACGGAAAGGGCAACTCCTTGTTCTTTTGGACATGGATTAGCATTACTCCAGTTTAAGGGATAAATCTGTCTGTCTGCAAACAATTCTCAAATGCCCATAAGTACACTGAAAGAGTTATTGGTATCTGTGGCAATCACATGAGTATTAATTAATGATGGGATTGAAAAATTATGAACTTCGCCTTAAGTTACCGTGTAGTCATGTTTACTCTAAATTATTAATGGATGAAATCTCCAATGTGGAGTTGTATCATTTCTGTGCAGGATGATACGTGTGAATTATTCAGAAGAGAAAAGGGACAAATATTCAGATCCTTTACTTAAGGAAAAGTATTAATACCTCACTGTAAAAATACTATGTTACAAGAAAAGCACTGCATTGAAAATGTTACTTAAGTAAATGAAAGTAACTATAATCAGGAAAATGTACTTTAAGTATTAAAAGTAAAGTCTACTTAGTACAGAAAAATGAAAAATATCCCCTGTGACTGTGACTATTAGATATTATATCATTATATTATTACTTCTTATGCATTACTGTAAAAACAGGATTTTACTGTTGTAGTTGGTTTGTATCACACTGCAATTAATGACTTCACTCATTATGAATTAATGTGCTGATTATTTTCTCCATAAATCAAAAAAACATTTTTTAATGATTATAGTGAGTAATGTTGTCACAATTTCCCGGAGCCCAAAGTGACACCTTCACAATCCTTGTTTTGTCAGTCCAAACATCAAAAATATTAAAAATACATTAAAAGAAAATCAAAAGAAAAAGCACATTTGTGAAGCTGGTCACCTATTATCCACACTGCAGTTCTAAAAACCTTGACATGGCAGGTATCAGCCAAAACTGATGTTTTGTTTTTTTTGCACAGGTAGACCTCTTCCTGAGCACCGCTCTGGCTGTCGACCGCTTTGTAGCTGTCACTTGGCCCCTGCGCTATGAACTCTTGATGTGTTCTCAAAGGAAGAGAGCAGCTGTTGTAGCCATATGGTCCTTATCAGCTGTACTAAGCAGCGTGGCTTTGTGTATCAGCCTCAACACCATCCACGTCAATTTTCCCCTTTCCCGCTGTCGACCTCTCATCCTTAGACCCTGTCTGTCGGGGACATCGGCTCTGGTACTTTATTGTATCGTGGAAACTGCTGTGGTGGTGCCACTCTGCTCTCTCACCATGCTTGGATGCTTCTGCAAGCTCTGCTGGGACATGTGTGCAGGACGGCTCTGCACCAAGAGAGCCTGTGTGACCCTGACCCTCCAGGCTGCACAGACCATTCTCTTTTCTGTTCCTGTGGTCATGGACAGCTACCTGATCCCAGGCTACTTTCACAGTGATGCTCTTGATATAGCAACCACCATCATCTACAACCTGGGGGTGTCGCTCATCCCACTGGTCTATGGCTACCGCTCGCCGGAGCTGCAGAAAAGGATACTACAGGCTGCACATGGGATCAAAGTTAACAATCAAAATTAGTCATAAAGTCTGACAAAAAATTGTTTGAGGAGCTGCTATTTTTAAAACGTAAGACTTTTTACCTGTGCTGCCTGAATGAGCACAGCAGGTTTTCCACATTTATTGCATCACGCTTTGAATTTACTTGATTGTTTGAAATAGTAAGGTTGGATAGTTGAGTCAATATGCATGTGGTAAGGTAGCAGCATCTAAGCAGATTTGCATTTCAAAGGCAAACATGTATTTTATTAGAAGCAGTAGCAGCGTCAAGCTGTTCAAACACTGGACAGATGAGGGATGCTTATAATAATGACAAATACAAGACAAGGCAAACTGCTTCAAGATATTTAATTAGTTGCATAAACATTTATATGCTGTATATCTACTCATTAAAGTCACTGTATTATACAAAACATTCAAGAATAGACAGAAGAACAACAGAGGGATAAATACTCAATGCTGCAAGAAAAATACACACACATTTTAAAGACAGTGGGACTTGTGGGGAAGCTGTGCAGGTCAGAGAGCTCAGGCAGCTTCCCTGATAGTGATGATCCCCCGTTTAAGAGGCACAGGTACAAATCCACATACTGAGGTGAGACAGCACTCCCTCAATCATCAGTGGTTAACCAACTGCTCACATTATAAATATCTCTGAAGAACCAGCATACAAGAGCCAAAACATGAAACACTGGAGTTACCAGTGTAAACTGAACAATCTCCAGATGAATGAAACTTAATGAATACACTGCTTATCAATCAAAGCATTGGAATGTGTAGGCACTGAGAATTTCTTGACAACAAATAATCTCCATGTTATCATTATAGTATCCAAGAATTCTTCATAAAATTAACATAGATTATCACGTGAGTCAAAGGAGGATAGTTTGGCATTTGACCAGGCTTTGTGCTCAACTCTTTAACAGTTTACTTTCAGCGTAGTATGTGACAGTTAAACCTTTCAAATGACTCATCTTAAGTGAAAATGTATAGCATGACACAATAATAGGGAAAGGGACATTTTGATATATCAGCAGCATTACGTGTAAAACCACCACTGACTTCATGCATCACCGACCCTGATGCCGTGCACTTCCTTCAGTACAGGCAGGTTTTCTTCATAATGCGGAGGAACTCCTGCTGGTTCACTTCTCCATCTCCATCCCTGTCTGCTTCATCTATCATTTCCTTTAGAAACACACAACACAAGAAGGAATGAAAAAAAAATGGAGGCGGTAGATCAGGCGAGTTTGATAGCATTCATGAGCAAATGCGTTGACCTATTCAAAGTTCATGCCCTTTTGGTTTGTGAACGCAACCGGCCGAGAAGTGACAGTAAAATACACTAAATATTGTTTTATTACACAATTGTGTCCTTTACCTGCAGCTCTTCATCTGTGAGGTTTTCTCCCAGCTCTTTGGCTACTCTCTTCAGGTTCTTGAATGAGATCTTACCCGTCTCATCGTCATCAAACAGGCGGAAAGCTTTCAGGATCTCCTCTTTGGAGTCCTTCTCAGCCTAAAATCAGAGCAGATGGACAGTTTTAGTTTAGTTTTGGCACAAACTGCCATTCTGCTGGAGGTATAAACATAAATGTAGCCAGAGTTTGAGTGTGTGCCAATGATGCCAATTAAAATGGGGCTACTAAGGTGGAGTTGGACTAACGTCTGGAATTAAAATCTGCAATCTGTAGGACAAAACTAGTAACTCACTTTAACACTAAAGAGAAACACTGTTGGAATTGCAAGCAATAGGAATATATAGAAAATAGTTCTTGACCATTTTCTGAGTCATGACAGTGAGGAAGTCAGCGAAGGAGATTTTCCCCGTGCCATCCTTATCCACTTCACCAATCATCTTCTTGATCTCCTCTTTCTTTGGTTCAAACCCCAGAGCTCGCATTGCGACCTGGCACAGTGTGAGAAAGGTGGAGGGTGAGGCACAACGAGAAAACCCTCGTATTGATCGTAATCAGTGTCGGAGCACTTTTACCTTGAGCTCCTTGACATCGATGTATCCGGATCCGTCGGTGTCAAACAGCTCGAATGCCTCCCTGATCTCCTGCTTCTGCTCCTCAGTCAGCTCCGGTTTGGGGGTTGTCTTCTTGCGAGGAGGTGGCACAGGGCCCTGCAGGGATGGTCTCTTGGCACTGGTCGCCTGGTGGAGACACAGGAGGGAAGGGGGATCTTAATGGTTGATGGAGGGAGGTTTCTGGGGGGGAAATAAGCATTTCCCCAGATCTATAAAAAGCAAATAGCTATCCAGTAGAAAAAGAAACAATGTAAATATCCATAACCTGTGGCTCAAATGCAAAACCTTACATAGACGTTATTATGAAACATTTCCACTCACCATCAGTAGCTGTATATTTGATTGAGAAAAAGGAACTGCGGATCTGGTAAGCAATGTTTTCCTCTGGGCTAGGAAACCTCCTTATCATTTAGAGGAGGAGGAGAAGAAGAATATGATAACGATTTATACTTTACTCGCATTAACCGTTTAATTACTCAGAATGCAAGATAGTCACTTATTCCTCAAAACCGTCTTATTTCGCAAGAACAGCTGCTAAAATGTGCAGAACATCACCGTTTCTAGCCAACAACATGCACAGGTTTTTCTGACAAGCAGCTCTGTCATGGAGCCCAGACGTTTGATTTGATCACCCTTTGTGCCGGCAGACGAGCCAGTTGTTCTAAGTCTATTGAGGAATTGAAGCAGGATTCAGACAGGCACAAGTGGGATTGAAATCAAACGCACCAGTCGGGCAAAAAGATGATTGGTTGCTGAGGATCACGGGGAGTAAGACACGATCAGAAAATTCACTGTCAAGCCTTCTTGGATTTCCCAGAGAAATATCAAAATGCTGGAGCAGAATATGGATATTGATGAACTCTGTGTTATATTGAAATGCAAAATATATCATATTGTAGGAAATGGGGCATTTGCTCATGTTATTCTGCGAATGTGCCTCAATACACCCTCTAGTGTCAACAGAGCTCAAATCAGAGCTTCTTCTAATAGAAGAGAAGAGAACAAAATCGAGCATTAGAAAATTGGGAATGGCTAATGATAATAATATAAAAGTAGGCATAATAATCATAAAATGAACAGTACAATACTTGTATAATAGACTTTTATATTGCCCATATGCAGCCAACATCCATGGCCTTTGTGACCAACTGGCTATTGTCATTTCTCAAGAAAGCATATTATGGGTCCACAGTTACAGCATGGCATAGGCCTGCTCCATGGCACAAGTATGGCTGCTCAAATATCTTCTCAAATATATGCTCCAACTCTAGTCTGATCAATTGTTTTCTGTCCAGTAGATACCGGTGTTTTCTATAGGTGTTTCTTTAATTTTTACTTTTATCTTTTCTCAGTGTAGTGTCCTGTTTTTCTCCTTATACACGTTTCTCCTTCGTGTAGTTGTTCCATTTGCACTGTTTCTCAAAAATAAACTGGTATTTGGCCGTTTAATGGTTCAATCTGCTATAGGTTACTTACTAATATATGTGGCAAAATGTTCTTGAAAAAATATTAATCTTAAAAGTAACAAATTCACAAGTTTTACACTGGTTCACTGAATTGTTGGTCTGAAGCAGAACAGAGGGAGTGGCCTTCGAGCGAGAAGGTGTATAGAATCAGTCTGTCGTCCTCGATTGGTGTAAATTGTGGCGTTCTTTGACGTATTCTGTACACCATTGGCTGTTCTGAACGTCACCTTTGTGCTGACCTTTGGCTCGACCAATCACAGAGCACACCTCACTCAGCTGATTCAAACGGTCCAGGGTTCGTGCTCGGTGTGGTTGCACGTGTTGACTGCAGGTAAATAGTGCAGTATTGCGTGCTTCTTTTGTTAAAAGTTGTCACTGCGCATTATACAATTGTTCGTCACTCGCTATTCCACCTGCAAGCACAGATATTGAACACCACAGCACCTGTTGGCCACTTCTCGTTCACTATGGCGACGCGAGTTCGACCGGTGAGTCCAAATAAGCGACAGCCTTTTACTATGCTCCTGCAGTTGTTTTTGTTGTTTCTTGAAATGTATCAGTAGTCGCTCTCTGCGTGTTATACAGAGTAATAAACGGTGTGCAGTGGTCGGGGGGTCTGGTTTCCTGGGCAGACACTTGGTGGAGAAGCTGTTCGATCGAGGCTACTTTGTTTCTGTGTTTGACATCCGTCAGAGCTACGAGCTGCCTGGCGTCACTTTCCACCAGGGAGACCTCTGCGACAAACAGGTGAGGCTACTCCTCTGACTCTGGACCAGAGCTGCAGACTTTGGCCCAATCTCAGTGTCCCGCCTAAACCCTCACAGACTTACCTGGCATCACTTGTCAGGTCACATTTGAGTCCAAGAGGCTGTAAGGGCTAAAAATGCAATAAACAGGAATGGGAAAGTCCTTTGCCACATTATCACGTTACCTTGGCGACACTGAAACAATTTTTATTTTACATTTTTTCGAATAAACAGGGTGTGTAATAAGGTGATTGCATTCCTCTGATTTTATGTGCTCTTAAATCTGTGTAAACTTTTTTTTCTAACCATGTTAATGTCAGGGTTGGATGCTTCTTCCATGCTTGTTGTTTTACCGTTCTTCTTCTTATTCCCTCATAAGGCATTTTTCTGTGATTTTTCTCTCACTTCCGGGCTTCCCCCAGTAACCCATGTTTCACCTCACAACACTACGAACTGTGGGAAGTTCCCTCAGGCAAATTCTGCATGGCCCAATCCCAATGTCCCCCTCTAAGCCCTGAACCCTGACAGACTTCACTGATGTCACTTGGAAAGTGATTGAGTGCAAGAGGCTGCAAGTGCTCAAAATGAGGAATGGGACAGCCTTTTGCCACATTATCACGTTACCTTCATAATGCTAAAACATGTTCCACACTTTTTATTTTATGTTTTTGCCTGATTTCTAAGTTCTGCTGCCTCTTGCCCTACGGAGTGGAGAAGAGGTAAATGTCAATTTGTCAATAATCAATGCACTATTTTTGGTCAAAACAGCATCATTAAGCAAAACCTAATATAAATGGTTAAATAAACTCAGTGTGTAAAAAGGTGATTGTATTCCTCTGATTTTATGTGTTTTATGTACCATCTTAAGTTTTAAAAAAAAATTCTAACAATTCTAACAGCAACATTGGTGATGTTTGTTTGTTTGTTTACCATTTTTCTTCTCTTATAACATGGATTTGGTGTGATTTTTGTCACGATTCCCCTGGTAACCCCAGTGTTTCACGTCATACTGCTATAAACTGGGCAATTCCCTCAGGCAAAGTCTGCATAAATGCGACAAAAGGGGCTCAAAATGTCTGCGAGAGAGCCCTTGCGCACTTGACAATTTGACAGTGGGACAACCCTAAGCCCTCACGGACTTACCGAAATTGCCTCAAAGTCTGAGTCTGTGAGTGTAGACATTGACATTGGGCCTTGAAGTTGAGTAAGACAAAAATGGGGTCTTGGACTCGGCTGTTGTGGGACTTGATTTAAAGACTTGGCTTAAAATGAATAAGAAAGTCCTTGAATTATCAGGCCTATAGATTGAAAGGACTCGAGTTCAGCTATGTTAACTCAGCTTTGAAAGAAAAATGTTCAAATCCAGGCTCCTTTTTACCCTGAAATACTTGCAGTTGACTTGCACTTTGCCAATGAGCTCTTGAGAGTTGCCCCAAAAGACTTAAAGTATGTCTGGCCTGTACCAATGACTCTCTTAACATAATCTGATGCAAGTGTCAACAGCTGTGAGGTGTCTGTCACATTCTGCTGCAGGCGCTGCTGCCAGCACTGAAGGATGTGTCCCTGGTCTTCCACTGTGCCTCCCCAGCCCCCTCCAGCGATGACCGCGGGCTGTTTGAGAGAGTCAACATTCAGGGCACAAGCACCGTTATTCAGGCCTGCATCGAGGCTGGAGTACAGGTGAGAGAGCCAGGGGGTGAGAACCTGGGCTTACTTTTTGTTTGTTTATGCCTTCGCTTTACTGTCCAAGGATTAAAGATGTTATTTAAGTGATTTTACTCTTGTTGTTTTTGTTTTGCCAGAAACTGGTCCTGACGAGCAGTGCCAGTGTGGTGTTTGAAGGGACAGACATTAAGAATGGGAGAGAGGATCTGCCATATGCCAAAAAGCCCATTGACTATTACACAGAGACCAAGATTGTGCAAGAAAAGGTAGCAGAGTTTATTGGTTTCACCAGTGTGGCTGTAGTGTTTCCTCTACATTTGGAATGTGGTTCCTTCCTCTAGTTTTGAGTGGGCGTGTCCAAGTTCTTACTCTGAAGTGCTGTGATGAATGGAATGTCCTCCTCCCTCATACCTCCATATAGTATCACATTTTTGTTTAATTAGCTCTATTTTCATCAGCATTATACTTCATCATCAGCAGTAAGTGGGTACTTCTTTCTTTTCAGTTACACCTCCGAGAGATAAGAGAGCAAATAATCGGAGCACACCTTTGCAGCCCCCTTGCTTTGCAGTATGCAGAGTTGAATACATTACACTGCCTTTGTGTTTCAGTTGGTCCTCGGTGCTTGTGACAAGGAGAAGGGTTTCCTCACAGTTGCCATCCGGCCTCATGGCATCTTTGGGCCTCGGGACCCGCAGCTGGTTCCTATCCTTGTGGACACCGCTCGCAGAGGCAAGATGAAGTTCATCATTGGGTAAGGCGACCCCTGTTACTTGACTAACAATTGACTTATTAAAGTCCACATATCGGAAAATAACAGTGTTCAGTGCAAATCATAAACCAGAATAGCAGAGAAAGAAAGCATCATGTCAGTTCTCCCCCAAACCTGATCTCTAATGTAGGGCCTCGATTGGGCTTCCTACATATAAATATAACATATCTTGGGCAGTAGAATGAATGAGTTCTGCTAACCTTGCTAGCATTACTGTTAGTAACTGGAAACAGAATACACTACCAAAATCATATGTTTATGTTCTTAAACTGTAGTCGACAATACTGGTTTCTGAAATTGTGTCATCTCTAAAACCACCTACATATCCACTCTCCCTCTTCACCTACTTAAACCATACTCATCCACTTACTGGCCTAACCACTGCTTCCCTGCTTTTGAAGTGGGGCTCAGTCCATAGACTGCTGCACCAGTGTGCTGAACGATTACATGCTTTAATTCTTGTACTTTTAGATTGATTATTGGAATATTTCTTTATTTAATTCTCTCTTTGTTTTCTTCAGTGATGGGAGGAATCTGGTGGATTTCACCTTTGTGGAGAATGTGGTTCATGGCCACATACTGGCTGCTGAACGCCTAAGGCCGGACTCGCCCATATGTGGCAAAGTGAGTGGGAATAAAATTCAAACAGTTGTACTCTTCAGCATTAGCATTTTTATTTCTGAGTGCTTTGCAAACAAGTTCAAGTTAATACATCTTAAATCTTGTATCCTCTGCTTCACTTTCAGCCATACCACATCACCAATGATGAGCCAGTTAAATTCTGGAACTTCATGTCTGAGGTGTTGGTGGGTCTGGGATATGAGGCTCCCCGCTACCACCTCCCCTACATTCTTGTGTATGGACTGGCTCTGCTCCTTTGGCTGCTGGCCCTCATCCTGCGCCCTCTTGTGTCCTTTAAACCCACTTTTACACCAATGAGAGTGGCCCTGGCTGGAACCCACCACTACTACAGCTGTGACCGCGCCAAGCAGGACCTGGGCTACAAACCATTAGTCAGTGTGAAGGAGGGGATAGCACGCACAGTGCAGAGCTACCCTCATCTCAGACAAGGGGCTTGATGGTAGACTGGAAGATTGGGACATGTTCAACTGTCAGTGTTAGTGCAGTTATGGTGATTAGGCCACACTGAATGGACAATTCAAAATGAGGGAGCAGATGGTTTATCTTTATCCAAGCCCCACAATGCAGCATTTGTGTGCCTTTTCAATGTGCATATACCATTTTCACCAGCAGGAGGCAGCAGAACGCCCTATTTTCAGTCCACACACTGAAGTCTGATATTACAAATATTTGAAAGCACTTAGTGAATGGTTAAAGCACAGTTTATGACAACTGAAATATACTTCTTACACTCTGAAAACTGCAAAGATGTACAAATATTATTGTTTCATGTGTGCTTCAACAGAACAATTCCCCTGTACACAACACCATGTGCAAAAATGGTTTTCTGGGCTATGTGTTGAAGAAGTTGACTGGCTTATAGAGGAAAGCAGCATATAGGTTAACATTTTTACGAGTCCTAAAACAATACATACATATATGTACAATAAAATGTTTTTTGGTTGTTTTAATTGCTGCTCTTGTCCATACTGACCATGAAAGGATCCCTTCCTAATGCGATTCCAATGCCAGAAATGGGTCTTTATGTGCAAAAATGCATTTCAAAGTTCAGCCAAAGCTAATATTAGGCTTTAGCAGGCAGAGACAGAAAAATCAGTGGTTATCTTCCAAACTTATTGTGTTGTATTTTGCACTAAAAACACAAACTTTGGAAGACACCCAATTAATATGACTAAATCACAATACTGAATTCTAATATTAGCTTAGGCTGAACTCAACACAGAATAAGGATTATTTCTTGCATTGGAATTGCATTATGACGTGATGTCTTCATGGCTAGAATGGATAGGAGGAATAATTACAGCGATCAGAAGTGTTTTAATTGACATGGGCATGTGAGTATTGTTTTAAGACGGACTTCACAAATGAGATGATCAATAATCACATACAAGACTAATGTTTGATGTTCATATACTTTTTGCCATATAATGCATTTCCTTTATACATTTTTTTATTTTCACATGTTCCAAACACACTTTATTCTGATACTGGAGCATCTCTGGTCTGGTTTCTTAGATACTGCAGATCATCAGGATGGCATGTGTGCCTACAAGTTAGGCAATTTCCTAGACTACTACAGAATGACTGTCATCAAATATAATAATAGGATGGGCAATGTAAATGCATCATAAGCTACAATCCTATTTCCATCTGTCATTTTGATGATGATGAAGTTATAAAAAGTTATGAAACGGAACTAAAAAAACTACAGTGCCTCATTTTCACAGTATTCATGTTTAATGTATTCATAGCTGCAACAGTGGTTGGCTTTTTCTAGGTTGAAGCATTTTTATCATTCCGTGTCTTGGTGTGGCAACAGCAAGGTGGGGGTTAAGTTCAGATACTTTGCATTCTCATTTTATTTCTGCGCCAGCAGCACCCTAATGATTCACTGCTGGAGTCAGCACTACCAGGCCAGGTTGTCCGACTGGTTTCTTGTTCACGTTAAAGAGGCATCCAGGTAGATAATGGACTCAAGCATTTACACTTGCCAATGTGCTCACCAGAGTGAAACTTTGGCTCTCAGACTTGCTAATTTCCTCTTCCACATTCTCTGATATGTTGTGAAATCTTTTCACACCCTTTTCTGATTTGAAAAGGCTTCATAAATGTATGCACAGCATGTGTGACATTGCTTTTTTTTTTACAGAAACCATGGTCGTCTGATCTCCATGTTGTGTTTCCTGTTTCCACAGACTGCATACTGTGGCCAGTCGCTCAGAAAGTGCTTTTTGTTGCCAATTGCAGGAGCATAGAGTTGTTCTTGGCTTTCACTTATACAAACATAGACAATCAGTCACATTGTGCAAACATTTTGTTTACAATAGGCTTTCATCTACTTTTCTACCTAGAATATGTACTACAAAAAGTTAAACAAAGTCATAATTTACCTTTGCAAGACATGTTTGATTATTTTTATTTCAACAGTGAAATTAGAATTTAATATATTCAACACGTTTAAAAAAGAATAAGATTGGCTATATTATTTTTGTTGATGTGATCATGATTTGTGTTTGTTATCTCAGTTCAGTTGTGTGGGTTGTCCTTGATCTCATTTTAATTATTTGTGTGCTTGCTTCCTGGGTTTTCCTACCCAGTGAGCATGAGAGCAGCGTTCCCACAGGAGATGTTGCTGCGCGTTTCTTAATTTAGGAAAGCCTTGCCGTGCAGCCTGTCATCGTTGTCCTCTTCCCTTTGATTTTCAGCCACCTGTACGACAGGTATGTGCTTGCTTGACTCCCAGAAACAAAGCACAGATCTAGTGAACACAAATGCGTACAACCCTTATTACGCACGTACTCTCTCTCACACACACACACAACGATGCACAAGCACATACTGCTCCACCCACATCTGCCTTCCTTGACTGGCTGGGCTTGTTATTGCTCACGCCCGTACCTGTTTTCTAGCACAGAGACCAAGACACCTGTCAGACAAATACTTTCCCTCTACACACTAGCTACACTCAGAGGGAAACACTTGTCACAGACTCTCGACTGAGCTCGGTGAACGGTGCTCTCCTGAACATACAGTAAAAGCAGGTAAGTGATAGGTGGCAGGTGTATTATTTACAACATGATTATAGTAAATTATCTGGATATATTCGGTATTTAGAGCTCCTGTAAGAACAGAAAATGTAAAAGTGATTAATCATGCTACATAAACTGTTCAGAGTGCTGACTGGTGATTGTCAGTGTTTCTGGGTGTTTCCCTGTCATGATTCCTTGTCAGTAAAAGTTGTGTATCCTGCTCCTTGCTAGCCTTTAATGCTATTGCTCTTTATCAATCATTTATCTTGTGCAGGCTGATGTGTTAAACCTAGGATAAATATGCTTTCTGAGCCTTCAGTGTATTTGCTCTGTCACCAATATTGAGGACAAAATCCTCAAGAGATATTATGGTAACATACTTTAGAGAGAGTGAATTCACAGCACTGGAGTTTTGGAAGTTATATTTGCATTCTGAATTTGGCAGTACTCATTTTGCATAAGCTCTAATCCGAACCTACTTTCTGATAAGGGAGCACTTGTCAGTGTTTAATTAGTATTTTCCTTTTCTTCTTTGGTTCCTTGGGTAGTGGGTTCCTGAGCAGTTAATATCTAACCTTAAATAACTGAGCAGTCAGATAATTTGTGTAAAAGGAAAAAATATTAGCCCAATCACATCAATCTTAGTGTGACAATATATTTTGTATTCACACACAAAGGGTAATGTATATGTATATGTGTGTGTGTCCATTCATATTTAGGCAACAGCAATATTTTATGGAAAGTGGTAGGACAGGATCATCTACATGTCTAAAAGATGAGACAGAGGAATGCTTTACAGAATTCCTTATTGAGAAGGAACAGTGTGGGAAGGACCATTTTACAACTGTGTTATAAGACATGTGCAAATTGCACAGTTTATTTCAACACAGTCTCTGTCTCAATGTGGTTCCACTATGTTTTTCAGGTGACCTGCATAGATAGCAGAACAAAAAAGAGAGAGAAACTCCTAGCAACAGCATGTCAAAAGGTGAGCAGGCAGATTGATCTCATATGAAGGTGAGCCGGTCCCTCGAATACAGAGGGCGTGTCTCTGTGGCAGGCTGATGTCTCTGTCAGTTCTGATCTTGTGTCATTGCCCTGATTTAATGTAAAATACAAGTGGCTGATTGTGTGGTGTGTGTCTGCCTAAAAGGGACTGAATATAATGTATTCTATCTAGCAGACCTTTATTAAGATGTCATTGTAAGGCAGCCTCAGTGTGTATAATATATCTCAGATGGCGCGTGGGTATTTGACCTGCACATGTTTGTGTCTCAGAGGGGGACAAAGCATCTGTGTTCCGTACCACCAAAGTGCGGACCAAGCTGAAGGGAGACGCCAGCTGGCTGCAACGCCGCAATGAAACTCAGGCTGAAACCGAGGAGGAGGTGAAGCCATGGTAAAACCACATGTTTAAACATGGTTCTGTCTATATTATCACATTACTCACTCACTTGAATAGACAAAACCAAGTTCCTGTGCGTCCATGCAGGCTAGCAGAAGTAAGGGCTGGCCGTTTGAACGGAGCCCCCATTGAGACCAGTCCAGTGTCGTCACCAGCAGAATCCACTCCGCCACCTACCACGTCAGATCCTGAAAGGTAAACACAAGTTTCTAATGTCACAGAGTTATCTACCAGATGTCCCACAAGACATGATTGAGCTGATAACCAGTCTCTGTTTTGATCTCAGAACACCAACATCAGGATTCCTGATCAGGTAAGATTAGCACTTTCAACTTTCACACATCCAATTTGAAAGTAGAGTTTAGAGATTATCTGAAAATGGCCCTGCATGGGGGCTATGTTACATTAAAATAATTTATTTACTCATTTGTTTTTCTCTCAGAGGCGTTTTTGTCAATATAGACAAGCCTGTTTNGTTTCATCCTCAACATCTAATGGCTCAAGGTAAAAGCTTCTCTAACTTCGACAAGCCAAGTTGATTAATAGTATGACTAGAGATGCACTTTAATTGACCTATCTGGTTCCCACATTAATGTTATCTGTTTTTTGTTGTTTGTTTTACAGTGGAACAACACCATTCACCAAGAAACCTTCAGAGAACTACAAGAAAATGTCAGCGCACACAAATTCAGATTCCCTGATAACAGCTGGCAGCTGAGTGAGAATGTATGTTAATGAGGTCTGTGTATGTGCTTCTCTTCCTTAGAGCCCCGTACACTGTGAGGACCACTTCAGAGGTCCAGAAGGACCAGCTAAGCCATGAGGAGCAGGAGAAACGGTAAAAGTCCTGTAAAGAGCACTGTCCAATTTGAACTCACACTCACACAAAATATGTTACAATAACATCATAATGATTCCTTTCACAGGAGGGAGGCAGCCAGCAGTGTTTTGAAGAGATCTGCAGTCAGGCAACGGTCTTATGTGCTTTCTGCGGCTAAGAAATATGAGTAAGTATGTCTTAAGTCACTTTCCAAATGCTGATCTTAAAACTCAACCTGTTTCTGGAATTCTTCTTCATTTTGAAAATTACACTTTTTTTTCAATAACACGTGATTATGTGAGCATGTATGGAGGTATTTATAAAAGCTGTGTGCTGAAAACCTCAGGTCTAAAGAAGAAACACCTGACATTTCATTGGTTAATAGCAGTCCATCATTTGTGGCTAAAAGGTAAATTCTCTATCTAATATATCTGACCCTGAAGCTTAATGTAAAAGCCTGTAACTCCAAGTGTGTGATGAACTCTGCGTGTCTGTTTCCATTCCCTACTCCACGTTTGTGTGTGTGTGTGTGTGTGTGTGCGCTTGGCTACAAATGTGCAGGGTGGAGATTACTGATGATGATGAGAGTGCTACAACTCCAGCACCTGCCAGCACTCCTCCCCCCTCCCCTGTCATCCCCATCACATCTGTTGCCTCCGCCCCTGAGCCCATACCACAGAAAATGTAAGTCCTGAGCCATGTTTCTATTTCCACAGCAGCAAGTGATTTCTGATCTTTCAGTTCCATTCATTATCTCTGTGGTTTACAGAGCCGACACCAGTGTTAAGGCAGCTGTTGATGTCGCTGCTAAACAGCCCGTGGCACCGAAGGTAGAAGAGGCTGCCCCGAAGCCTGTGAACAAAGACCCTTCTCCAGTGTCTGTTACAGAAAAAAAAACATTTGAAGACATAAAACCAGCGAGCACAAAGGTGGTCACTCCTCTTCCTGTCCCAGCATCACCTTCACCGGCTTCAACTGTCCCAGCCTCCACTGCCCCGGCTTCAACTGTCCCAACATCCACTGTCCCAGCTTCAACTGTCCCAGGATCCACTGCCCCAGCTTCAACTGTCAAATCGTCCCCTGCTCCAGTGTCCACTGCCCCGGCTTCAACTGTTCCAGCCTCCCCTGCCCCGGCCTCAACAGTCCCAGCATCCACTGCCCCGGCTTCAACTGTCCCAGCCTCCCCTGCCCCAGCTTCAACTGTCCCAATATCCCCTGCTCCGGCTTCAACTGTCCAAGCCTCCCTTGCCCCAGCTTCAACTGTCAAATCATCTCCTGTCCCGGCTTCAACTGTCCCAGCCTCAGCTGCTCCGGCTTCAACTGTCCCAGCATCCACTGTCCCGGCTTCAATTGTCCCAGGATTCACTGCCCCGGCTTCAACAGTCCCTGCGTCCCCTGCCCCGGCTTCAACTGTCAAAGCATCCCCTACTCCAGCTTCCCCTGCCCCGGCCTCAACAGTCCCAACATCCACTGCCCCGGCATCAACTGTCCCAACGTCCACTGCCCCGGCTTCAACTGTCAAAGCATCCCCTACTCCAGCTTCCCCTGCCCCGGCTTCAAC
>JAPMOB010244546.1:0-20236 GCA_029875015.1 Lepomis gibbosus | reverse complement strand
CAGAGCCAGATGGCACCCTGTTGTGAGGGGGAACTCCGAGAAGACACACACACACACATACACACACACACACACACACACCTCCTCATTTCACCCGCAGCCATAGGGGGACAGCTGTTGGAGACAGACCTGCTGAAATAACTGTGTTACTCCTCTAATCGATACAGCCAGGCACCAACGGCTACCGCCTGGTCCTGTCCAGTGTGTGCATGTGTGTGCATTTGTGTCTGTGCATTACTGTGAATGTGTGTACTTCAGTCCTCTGCCAGAGGCAGAAACAGCAGATAACCAAAGTCATATCTGCCTCTGCCATCGGTGCAGAAGGACAGGATTTAATACAGGTACAGTATAACCCTTCCTCACGCTGTCCATCCAACACTCCCCTCCTCCTCTTCTCCCTCTCCGATTGTCATCCCCAGATTCTACCTGTAATCTCAGTAAAAGGGAAAGGAATAAGAGCGGGATGGGAATAGCGGAGTTCATAAAGTCTGATTTTAGCATAGAAATGAGCCGGCTGAGAATAGAAGTTTGATAATGAAACAGTCCCTCCTCTGTTTATCTTGGACTCAGGCTCTCATATAGCGCCACAAAAAAAAAGCACAAGACAACACACACGTGAATGCAAACACACATGTGTGGACAGCTGATGACAACATGTCCATACTGACATCAGCAGCGCTGTCAGCATGTGTGTGATGAAACCAAAATCTGGTTCTCAAAAGGCAACGCAGGTCCCCAAACCAAGGAAATTAATTTTTTTGTCCCTGAGTCTTTAAGTTAGTATGTCTTCTGAATAATGAATGGTACATTAGATTAGGTTTCTCAAATATATTAATTATCTAATTATATAGTCTGTTGTTACAGTCTCATTTAATGTTAAATGTGCATACGTCTGTACATAATGTGCCTAATTTGAATGCGCTTGCAGACAACACACTGAACATATAGCCTTCTGAAACACTAGGTGCACTCCAAGAGGCTTAAAGTGACAAATACTCATTTTCTCTGCTTTGCACGACCCATTTAGCGCAATGGCAAAGTGTTGGTCCATCTGTCTATAACTCCTCTTAAGATGTTTCTCCCTTCTCTCTCTCCAGCTCTCTCCCTTCGTCCATTTCTCTTCTGTGGCTAATGAGGATGTTGTCTACCGGGAGCCATGTTTCTCCTCTCAGTTTCTTCCAACAGCGATGGCTGAAATTTACTATTTTCCAAAGTGCTGCTTAATGGTGGATTGCAGTTTATAGGAGGTAGGGGAGAATGGGAATCGGCTGGCGAAGCTGATTGGTTGAGATTTGACTTGTTGAGCTCACTTGCTGAAGAAAAAAAAAAAGGGAAGAGAGTGTGCATTGAGAAAACTTAAACCTTTGAACTGTGGAAAATGAAGATGAGATCATAAATATAGTGATAATGGTGAGAATAATAATTAGGGTGTGAGACAAATGTGAGTTATGTATGTTCATTAATGAGTAAAACGGAGAAAAGAGGCAGGCAGACAGAGTGAGAGAGGATTAAAGGGAAAAGTATTATGGAAACAAGTACAGACTAAGAAGGCACTTTGGGCTAATGGCCTACTGCCTTGACTGGCAAAGAATATTCAGTAATCTGTTGGTTTTATGGGATTAACTGTTCAATAGCACTTTTTTGGCTTTTACAGCTCCACACAGGTTCTATTTATAAAGCAGCTTTAGAGGAGAAGGGTATGTGATCGTGGCTCACATCAGCGTTTCTAATCATTTTAAAAGACAGGAAAACGCTTTAAGTGACAGGGATTCTGGTTCCCAGGGGTCACACACACACACACACACACATGAACACACACAGTCTACTGCCCATGTTTCTCAAAAAAGAAAATGCTCTTATGTTATTGACAAAATCCATGCAATTATGCTCAAAGCAATGCTTAACATTAGAAGAATGTCAGGATTTAACCTATTTTCATTCATTTTTTCCCCAACTTTTTTTCACAGACGGTATGACATGTGCAAACATAACAGCTTGCAATAAAAATTACAAATACGGAGTCTCGTGTGATGGTGTTAATGCATTCAGAAGCAGTCAGCGTTGTTTTTTCGAACTCTTTCTGGTGGTTCTGCAAAAAGTGACATCTCCACCTCCTCCCGGACTGATCTTACGGTTAGCAAACAGCATTGCTGCTGCCGCTGCTGCTGCTACCGGGGTTTCACCTAAAGGCTAAAACATGTGTCGACTATGTCTATTAACCCACAGCAGCCATGTTTAGTGCTAATGAATCACACATGCTCAAAAACAGCAAATAAACAAACACACAAAATATAGGGCTCCATCCGTGCATGTACAGTTGCACATGTATTTAGATAATTCTATGCACAATACTTTACACACAATATAAATTATCAATTAAGTCAAACAAACTAGCCATGTATTTCATTTATAACGCGGTGTCCTTGTTGTAGTTCCCTTACAGCTGTATGTTTTGCAACAAAGACTATATGTGAAATATATGTGTTTCTGGGAGTGTGTGTGTGTGTGTGTGTGTGTGTGTGCGCGCGTGTGTGTGTGGTGTGTGTTTGTGTGGGAGTGTTTTTAGTGTGTGTGATTGCTCTTCCCAACTGTGAGCTGTTGCCATGGTGACAGTATTAAACACGTGCTGTTTGTCTACCTCCAGAATTACATTTTGCACAACCCTAATGTCTTGTTTTCTAGCTGTTTTGTGAACCTGCAATAGAGAGACGGCGAGAGAGAGTGAGACAGAGTGAAAGGGAGAGTAAATTTAAACATGGATATTCTCACATTTTCTGTTGATTCGGTTAGTATGACAATTATTGTTGTACCTTCACCACAAACACCTTTAGTATATGTGATATAAATATTATTAGTGGTAATTCAATTCAATTATTGTAGGGGTTCAGTGGGGTAAAAACTTCTGTGTTAGTCAAAACTACGGCGATATGAAGGAAGAGCAGAGAGAAAAGTATGGTCAAAAATGCATAATTTTAAGAACACACTTTTTTTAGCTATGCTAAAAAGAGGTCTCTATTTTGATGCCTCAGTCCTCTGTGAAAGAGGTTACACAGCTGGCTCTGTGAGAAAAGGCTTTACTGCCATCTTCTGGTGGCAGAAGGAATCAGTTATTAAGAATGCAACACATTGCTCCCAGATAATCAAATACAAATGGGATATGTATTGACCTATTGGAAGGCATGCACACACCCATACTGCTACTGAGGGGCTGACAGATCCACACACACATAAAGACACATACACACTACCAACTCTCTATGTAAAAATGATGTGGATTAAACTGTAGCAATGTGGTTGGCCTGTTTCTTTTTCTATTTATGTATAAATAGACCCCATTTATGTAGAAATAGAAATAGTAAATAGAATAATTTAATACAATAAAAACAATAATTTATGTTTTTTTTTTTTTTTAAATGATCGTAGATTAATTCACATACTTATGCATATGGTTATGTGTCTTAGGACAACTGTACATTAGAGGGTGGACTAAAGTCTGGACTCATGCACACGCGCACACACAAATACATTATTATTGTGCACTGTCAGCATGCAAAAATCAATTTATAATTTAAAAACGAGGCACAGTGAACTACGTATGTGATGTCTGCTAAAATGTGCATACCTAGATGAACACACACGCATGCAGAACACAGGAAAACACAGACAAACATGCATAAACACACACACACATGCACACCATGTCCCCTTGTAACAAATACATGGCTGTTTATTGATCGTGTTCTATTTGGTATTCATTATTGACACCCTTTACTGACCTGACCACCTCACTCTCAGTTCATTGCCTATTTCTAACCTGTTGTAGACTATTATTTCCTACCCGTCCCCTGAATGACCAGAAACACTGTTCATTACATCTAAGATCCCTTTAGACTTGCAAATGTCTGTGTCTCCTGCTCGCTCCCTTCCCAAAAGTGCAGTCATTATAATAAAGCCCTTCTTAACCCTGCAATTTGCCTTCTTATACGCACGAAAAAGCACCAAAGGGTGGATGAGATCCATCCTGAAACGGCTCTGGATATTGTTGGCATGCTGTGGTTAACACACCCCTTCAGGATCACATGGATTTTAGGAACAGGACATGGTGTTCCAGTTAATAACAGATAACACTGCTCCGCCTGCCTGGAAACTCTGATGCCAAAAACATGTTGATGACATTTTTAGAAATTCTGAAGTTTGGCCATCATGCACGGGGTGGGCAAAGTTCAGAATTTCTAAAAATGGTATCTGAAAAGGTGGCAGGTTCAGGTTTCTGCAGGTATTTCTAATTAAGCGTTCACTGTGTAAGTTTTAGTTGCATCTGGATGTGAGGTTGCGACTTGCAACCAACGGCTCACTCACCGCTCACCCCTCAAGCGTGTAGGAGAAACTGCGGTGGCCAACACACTCTGTCGGCTCTTATGCTAAATAATATGTGTGGTCCTCCATTTGTCCAAAGTTCACATCTCTTCTTACTTCTAACAAACCAGACGGCTACTACTGCTTCTTATTCTTATTCTTCGTACGTATTTAACGTAGTGATGAAACACGCTCTGTAGAGCAGTTTGTCTGATTGGGCTACTGTACAAACATGGCTGTGTATCTAGATAGAAATGGATCATTCTAAGGTAATAAAAACATAACGGTTCATTATGTAAAGTGTTTATACACCGCTGAACACATAGTTGTGTATTTTATATTGCAAAGAACTCAGGGCCCTTCCCTGACTAAAATAGGGATAGGTGGGCTATTGCCTTTTGTCTGTCTCTTATAAAAGGACATCTGTTTTCTATATTTTACTTTGTTGAACTTGTTGGTCATGGTGAGTCTCTTTTTCCTTACACTGTCTTAATATGACTTTCGCTGGTCTGAAAATAATTTGAAAGGTTTATTAGTCACATATGTTAAATGATTCTATTAGCCTGCTAATCCCTCTGAAAGCTTACCTGACTTTATGATTATAACTTAGATTCAGGAACAAAAATATGCCTAATTCTCGCCCAAAGTATCCTTTCCGTCAGTACACGACCAAAAGGGGGGGAAATGAAGCCACGATGCCTCATTGAGGCACTGCGTCCATCATTGAGCCCCATTACATGCTACGTTCTACACCTTGTGCTCAAACCAATCCCCCCTCAACATCAGATCAATCCCTCCAGCAGAAGATTCAGGGTTTCTTCTGCTAAACCATTCTCACATTTTTGATTAAAGCTGTGACTAACAACTATTTTTATTATCAATTTATGTGCAGATTGTTTTTTCTAATTAATCAATTAATCATTTTGTCCACAAAACACAGAAAATAGCATGGCCAAAGGCAAAAAACTTTTTTGAAAACTGAAAACTTTTTTTGAAAAATGACAATTATCAGAAAAGTTGTAATTAATTGTCTGCTAATCGACTTATTAATGAATTAACTACTTTTTAAATCTCCATTATTGGTATTTTCTCATCCGTGCAAGTGAAAGCATGCAAGTGTTTGTAGATGAGTATGTTCTTTTGACCATTTATTTTATTTTATTTCATTTTATGTGTTGACTGCTGCCCACAAAGCAGTATCATGTACTTCCGGTATCCTGTCCATGCAGTTGGGGAATGAACTGCTTATTCACGAGTGCACCTCACACTGATGTCACAAAGTCTACAGTAATGCCATTCCTGTATCGGCTTGTGCCGGTTAAATAAAGAGCTGATCCGCAAGGCCGAGCGCTCAATATACAGTAGATCTACTCAGTGTTAGGTCTCCCTGTCAAATCTCACTTACGGCCACCTGTGACTGAAAGCATAAGAACAAAGATTCAAAGTGTCAGAGTGATGCTTCTCTGCGGGCTGCTGGCCCAATCTCTGTAAGAGGTTTAGATGCTCAGAAATCCAAGAGGACATGTAAGTTGAGCTGCTCCTAGGCACCAAGTGGAGCCAGTTGAACCTGGCAAGGATGCTGCTCAGGCATCTCCCTTTGGACATAAAACAGGTAAGGCTGACTGGAAGGAGACCCAGAGGAAAGACACAAAGAACATTGTAAGGATTACACCTCTCTCAGGTGGCCTGGAAGAGATGTGTGTCCCCAGGAGCAAGTGCCAAAAAAACGACATTTGGCTTGTTTTGCTTGGCTTTTTCCCAGAACAACGCTTACTTAGATGAGTGGGTGGATAGGCAAACCTCTTAGGAATGTGATGGTCAAGAGACAGGATATGGTTCATGTCCACTTATCCACAACAAGTTAGCCCGGCTGGACTGTCCTTCAGAATGACAGAGAGGAGACAATTTCTTTGTGTCTTTTTCTTACAGACAACATGAAAAAAACCCCATGGTAACATTTTTTTTACCAACCTCAGTCAGAGTCAGCCTGAAGAAAACAACCCTCTTTATCATGTAGGCACACAATGAACATGCATCTGTCTCTCTCTCTGTCTCTTGCTCTCTCTCTCTCTATATATATATATGTATATATAGCTGTCAAAAATATAAAATAATAATAAAGTAAAAGGTACAACAATTCCCAAATGAGAAGAAAATGGAAAAAATCCAGACAAAGTACTTCCCACTTGAGTAAATGTACTTAGTTCCATTCCATTACTGTGTGTATGTGTGTGTAGGTGTGTGTGTGTGTGTGTGTATGTGTGTGTAAGGCCCACCCTGGCGAAATCCCCACAATCTTCAAACAAATGCACCAAAACAATCATTATATCATGCGGAGGCAGAGTGAAAACAATTCAAGGACATGAATACACAGAAAGGATGCTGAAATATAATCTTCAGCCCACACACACACAAAATACCATGCCTCCTTAGAATATTACACATGTCATTTGAATGCATTGTCCTCTAATTCTGCAAATACGTTTATACGACAAACGCATACACAAATATACATACACAGCTATTGTACATACCAAAGTCATTAAGATTGCTGGAGCCTGAGGCCACAATTAAGACTATTGTGGCTCTTGCAATCATTCTCAAAAAGCTACCATCTGATTGGAGCAGACATATCCAATCCTGAGGCCAGATTCTTTTCATAAAGAGGGCCAAGACCTCTGCTCAGTTATTATTGCTGAAAGCACCTATTGTGTGTGTGTGTGTGTGTGTGAGTGAGTGTGTAAGTGAGCTGCATGATACAAGAGAGGGACACTGGGAAACTCGGTGTGTCTCATAATAACCTGAGGATGTGCGCCCTTCCATAACACATTATTTCTGAGCTAACTAGCTTCCATCAAAACAGAGGACACTGTGTGAAGAACTCCAGTTAAGTTATATGCTCCTGTGCTCCTGTGCAGGGGTGGGCAGTGTTTATGATAGATGCATTTAATTTACGTATTTAAGGGGGCTTTCACACTTGGAACTCCACACCAAAGTCCGAACTAAATGTTTTGATACATTTTGATACATTCGGTGTGTCTTGGTTTGGTTTCATATTGCAAAAATGTGACTGCACTAAAGAACTTTACATGACATACTTGTGTCCTCTTGTCAACATCTATGTTGGCTGCGTCTCCCTGTACTTGGCATCAATTGGTTTGTAAACAGTGCCGCAGGTAGCTTGGTCAAGAATGAAAGAATGAAGAATGACACTATATTGTTATTATTATGGCATTACTACCTGCAGCACCAACTATACTCAAGTTCACATTCACCAAATAAACCACCTTTTTGTTATCCTGTCGCCGGCAAGAAAAGGGGAGAAGACTGCAAGCAATACTTCTGCACCTCCATTTGAGAAACCAAAGA
The DNA here is from genome assembly GCA_029875015.1 of Lepomis gibbosus. Classification (NCBI taxonomy): domain Eukaryota; kingdom Metazoa; phylum Chordata; class Actinopteri; order Centrarchiformes; family Centrarchidae; genus Lepomis; species Lepomis gibbosus. Next base: position 12,511 of record JAPMOB010244546.1, on the reverse strand, counting down.
GGTGAGTGACATTTTGCTTCTATAGTGGCTGAAAAGAGAGCTGTCACAGGAGATTTATATTTGTGTCCTTTTTTCAGCGCATTTCTCCGTGCATTTGTTTGTTTCCGGGTTTACCTGGGAACCATCGAATTTCCTGAAAATAGTTTGAATGTCTGACCCATCCAAAAAATGATTTCACGCTAGTAATGAACCGTATAGTGGTTCAGTTTGAACCTCTTTCATTGGACGAAATTTTGTGTGTTCAGTCTGGACCGTGGGCCAGGGGTGGTTTCACATTTGTAATTTTGGTTCGGATCAAACTGAAAGTCTGGACCAAATGAGGTAGGTGTGAACCCCCCCTAAAATACAAAATAGGACTTTGTAATTTGTATTTGATAGGGTTATTTGATCATTTACCAATGTATGTAAAGGTCTTGCTAACTATTTGACCCAAGTAGAAGCCCTCAGAGTAACTGGTAGCCTGCTACTTTCAGCATATGTTAATTTTTAGTTGGTTTACACAAAAAGTTTTTCAGAGTTGTTGTACAACATTAATTCATGATGCCATGAGATGGTGTAACTTGTTAAATGCATACAAGTGTGCCTTTTTCATCAACAACATTGTGCTGCAGTGCCATTAAACAGCAGGTTGTCAACCCATCTACTACTTGTGTTTGTTGTAGCTTAGATGATGCAAAGTAGGCCCTTCATTACCAAACACCAAGTAACTAAATTAGCATACAATTATGAGTGATTAGCAAACTGTTAGTTAAACATTAAACAGTTGGTTACTTTAATATTAACCTTCATCTGGGTGATAACAGGGATATGTGAATATCTGATCTGTAAACGGACGATTTATCACATGACTCATTAGACAGAGAAAAGCTGTTGCTCTCAAACATTCTCCAGTTAATCAGCTGAGTCAGTTTACTGGGGAACGGGCCAATCAATCGGGCCAATAGATATAAGGTTTGCAAAGTGACATGGTACCTTGGGAAAGTATTTTTTTTTGATAGGTGGTGTGGCTGCTGTATTTTGTAGTTCCTTTACATACACTGAAAATAAGGGTATTTGGGATCTTATTTTAAAATACATTTTGATTCATCTTTGCCCATTCCAGCTCCTGTGTATTCATCTGTTCTGCATTGTCCCGCAATTCCTCTTGGTGGTGGAGCAACAGAAAAAGCTGGCATCAGGAATAAGCGCTTACATAATGGCCACATCTGAACAATTAACCTGAATAGCCACAAAATGAACTTGTCGGCATGCTGGTGCAAAATATAAAATTACTTTTAAAAAAAGAGTAAATGAAACCTATTGATTTTTACAAAAGGTTCCATCCCCTGCAGTCCACAACCACACAAAAGTAGCAGTGTAATGTCCTAATAAGCACACGCTATTAGATGAAATTACAGAGATTTTCAAAGATCTCCACCTCATCCCTCCACCAACCACAACCACACCCGCTTCCCCATTAAAAGTGCTGCCTGGTCATTTTGGCTGCATTACCTGTCTGCTCTCGTATAATAATGTAATTATCCGGTGACCAGCGTGATAATCTTGCTGAATTACATCGTGACCTCTGTCTGTGCGGCTTGCTTTCACAGCTCGTCACTCCGTGGGGTAATGGGTAAAGACTGAACCCAAATGATCTATGTCTGATGAACCAGTGAGTGCAAGCATGCGCATAATGGACACAAACATGCTCAAGGACAACACGGACGCAAAGCAAAAACACACAAATATGCAGTTACACGATCAGCTGTGAGCAAGTTACTCAGAAAAAAAGTAATTTCTTAGAGATGACTTTTTATATTCCTTGCATGCTGCTACGTGGCTCTGGTGAGTTCCTCTCCTGTTCTCTTCCCTCTCCTTTGCTCCTGAATCTTGTTTTAAACTTTTTTTCCCCTTTCAGCTGCAACATTGTCATCTAAAACCCCACACAGTTGTGTCTCAGAGATAGAGACTAATATGTTATTTAAGAAAATAGGACAAAAGCGAAAGTGATATGTCATGAGGGAATCATGAACCTGCCTTGATGGTACGTATAGAATATCTGCGCTTGACCGCAGTGGATTTCATCTTGTCTGTAATTCTAGACTAGTCAACCAGTCGATATGTATCAGCATGAAGCATGGTCAGTGGCATTTGTTTGGATAGAAGACCTCTCCAGGAGGTTTCTGGGTCAGTATCTCTCTTTGATATTTCTTATCTGTTTTCCTGCTTTGATCTCCCTGTTACTCACGTCTACACTTGTAATGTATTATGAAGGAATGTGTCAGATAAATGCCAAACATTTAAATGTGTATGTATAGCAAATGAGTGCCTAATGTGTGTATGTACAACATATTTAATAATTGACATGTGCAGAGGATTGTGTTTCTAAAAGGTTATTTATACAGCCTGACATTTTAACCATTAGATAACGGGTGAAAAATAAACAATGGAGGGAGAGAACGGCTCAGATGTTCAGCAAAGAACATGAGGTTTGAAAGATTCTTTGTTTTTCTCATTGTCAAGAAATCCCAAGAAAAGACAGAACATGCAATGAAGTGATCTTGTTAAAAAGCATTAATTGTGAAACTTAAGCCTGAGCAGTGGTTCCCGACCTGAGCGTCGACAAATTAAATCTGAGGGGTGATCATTAACAGAATAGGAAAGCACAAAAAAAAACACTTTTCTGCAACATAATTATTACTATTTCAAACTTTCAGATGTCTCCAGGCCTCCAAACATTATTCAAATAAAAGCGTGTTCTCCTCCTGTGTTTTCTGCCTGTTCTCCTCCTGTGGTGTCTGCCTCCCCATTGTTGCAAAGTTTCAGAGCAACGGAGACACAGAGCGTCCCTGTAACCATAGTAATCCTGCCAGCATGTGCATGGTGCGAGAGGAGGGGGAGAGACACTGTGCTGCTGCCTGAAGAGCAGCCGACTGAGATTACTATGAGCAGCATGCAGGGGAATAAATTATCCTACAATACAATAGACTTTTGTATATTTCTCATTTTCCCCCTGATGGTCTGAATAACCCCCTAGATTTGTCAGTACCCACTTTTCAGAAATAAGGTCGCTGAGGGTCTGAAAAAGGTAGGCAGTGGACCACACACAGTGTGAGGCATATTAGGTAGGAGTATGTAATCTTTTGAAACTTCAAAACGCATTGTTTATTTTGATCAAAATTATTGCTAGGGACAATTCAGTAGTCGCTGGATATTAGCAGGAACATCTATGTCACTAGTAAATTCTACGCCCTTGGCTGTATGCAACCATCAACAAGGGGTCCAAAGAGAACGTTACTAAATTTTTTAGGGGTCATAAATGGTTTAAACCACTGCAATAGACTACTACTGCTGTTAAAACACTTCAATGAGGCAATCCTTGCAGAATGTGACATGTTTCTTAATTACAATGAACAACAGTAGTTTATTTCATACATCACTATTAAATGGGCCATATGTAGTTTTTTACTGAATTCATTTTTTAATAAATCAAATTTTTACTGCCTTATTTTCAATGGGATGAAGACTCATTAACAAATGACCCGCACACCTGTTTTCTCTGTTGCCACTATTCTGCTTCTAATGTGAAGGTATCGGGTCGGGATATGGCTACATGCACGCTTACGAGCCTCTCAGCAATAACACTGCAGCTGACAAAATGCAGTTCACTAACACCACAACACAACCAGCTCCCAACACAAACAAAAGAGTAAAAACTTTTAAGTGCTGAAGCCTTTCAGACCAAACGAGATTCAGATGATGTCGGGTGAAAACAGTCAGCCAACAACAGCTCAACAGAACAGCTTAAGTCATGGTGAGAGTCACGTTACCTCGCTAACTAACCGAGCAGTTGCTACCATTATTTGGTGAAAAGTTTTGTCGCTTTCCATATTACTTCACCAGCTAACTCGACCCAAATTACTATCCTGTGTACTAAAGGTATTATGTCTAATGAAAGATACACAGATAGTGATGTCAGCTAGCTAAATGCAATAAATGTAAATTTATCTTGCAATGAGCACTGTAATGTTGCAGTGTGAGTTTACATGAATGTTGTCTGTCTAAAGCCCTTTCACACTGCCGTTTCTATGGGAGTATTGTGACAATATTCCGACTGCATTGTATGAAAGGTACAGAGCCAGTGTTGATCTGCCTCTGAGCCGGGAACACCTAAGACCTAACAGAGGCTGAAAATGTCTGTGTGAAAACCCACAGCTGGGATGTAGGTGTTTCCGTATTTATTGTCAGATCTCTTTTATTATTTTTATTTTACCGTTATTTTACCAGGAAGTCTCATTGAGAACAAAAACCTATTTTACAAGAGAGACCTGGCCAAGGTAGCGCCCATACATAAACACAGCATATTAAAATGCAACATACAAGGTTGCAGCCATACATCTCTGTAAGAAAGTGGTTGTATTTTGCATTATGCTTGCTTGTGAGTTCAAGCCTAAGGTCCAAGCACACGTATGAGCACAAACCTGGTTGCAATCTTAAAACGCACCTCTAGTGGCTGCTGAAAACTACATTTTGCCCCTTTAAGTTGGCTTGAAAACTAGTGGTGTGACTCGGCATGCAGGAAAACCCTCTATTTATTGCTTTTAACCGTCATAACCCTTTTTGAAGTAATAATTCCATAAACTGTGATGCAGAGTTGCAGGGGGAAACAGAAAAAAAAACAGTCACATGCTATGTTTAACTGGAACGACAAATTGAAAATCTGTCGCTTCCGCCTCCATTGTGTGAAATCCCTTAGGCTGTGATTTAGGGCATTTTTAGTGGTGTAACTGGGACACTGCATGCTTGTCATCATAGAAACAGATCATACAATAGCGATTTTTATTACAGCTTCAGTAATATCTGAGCAGCTTGGCCTTTTTGCCCATCTGTGGCAAAGCAGCCTTTAGTGTATCTCGTACTGTAACCAATCAGATAGTGCTGTGGGTGGGATATTGAGCGAGATTACAGAGTGGTGACAACAGACAGAAAGAGGCTCTGATGCGGCTACATCAGAACCAAAGTAGCGCATTTTAAATTATTAACACCTGGTCTTGGAACTTGTGCTACCAGGCTTAAAAAACCCAATATGATTTGGTAATAAAAGTCTGAACTGTGCCCCTTCTATAACTTTACTTTATACATACTGTGCCCATATATATATATAATTTTGGCACATTTCATTATATGTAGTGATAAATATTATTGCTGCAGTTAACAAACTTGGACAGTCTGTACTGCATTACTACAACAATATACTAAATTGGGTCATCAGTACACAAAGTAACCAGTCTGTCATCACCAACACCACCTTTCAGCATTCAGCAGTACATACAGGTTTGAGGTAATTATCTGATTGCAGTATTGAGAGACAGAATAACACGCAGTTGGCTTTGGTCTTTTCGTGGGATTTGTTAATAAGAAAAATATACACTAATATCAGCCTAAACCTAGTGGGTTTATTTTGTATCTAGGAATACACAGTCAGCAATAGGAAACAAAATGTGGAACGGGTATGCATGAGGACAATGACAAAAGAAAATTAAACGTCTAACAAAAAAACTGAGAGCAACGTGCGCAAGAAATGTGCATCTGAAAAGACAAGGCAGAGAAGTGAGTTGCATAGAGGCAAAAGGAGAAAATAAAATGTCGAGAGAGGAAGACAGAGATTAAGAACGCTGAGTCGCAAGTAGCTCCCAGTGCCCCTATTAAGAGAGAGAGAGAGAGAGGAAGAGAGAAAAGAAGAGAGGGGAGATAGACAAGACAACTAGACAGCAGCATCAAAGCGGGTCAGAGGAAACCAGGCTTGGAAACAATATCAAAGCTCTCAACAAGGGGCACCAGAGGAGAAGACAGACCTGGAGCGGCAACAAAGATGCAGACGTGTGTGTGTGTGTACTTTCAGCAAGTATGCATACACAAGTCTGTGCATGTCTAATAATTCTGTCCCTTTGAGTCTTTGAGCGACCGCAGTTGGGTATAATGTGTACATTGTGTTAGCACATGTGCCTGTGTATGTGTGTGTAAAATGCTGTGCTGACAGAGAAAACACATCGCTGCTCTCCTCTCTCTTCAATGGGCAGACGAGCCCTTGGCAGCCCAACTTGTCCGAGCATCAGAAAGGCAGGCTACCAACACAGATGGTCAAAAGTGGAGATGCTGGAAAACAAAACGTTTAGCAGCAGACAAGTGGCAGTCCGCCAAAATGCCAACAAAGGAGAGACTGAGAGGTCCCACCAACAATATGTTTAGTTAGATATAAGGATGTTAAATAGTTTGGCGGCGAGATCTTCCTACGACCATGGAATGTATTTTACTTCACTTTTCATTCATCCATCCATCCATCGTCAACCGCTTATCCCGGGTACAGGGTCGTGGGGGGGCTGGAGCCTATAAAAGCTGACATTGGGCAAAAGGCGGGGTACACCCTGGACAGGTCGCCAGTCCATCGCAGGGCCTACTTTACTTTTGCTAGATGGCATTTGTGGATGTTGACCAGCCAAATGAAATTGTTGTTTGGCCATGGTTACATTGGGCGAGATTGTTAAAAACACTGGAGCTACAACATCATTGTATTGAATTAGCAGATATTGCACTACACTTTCATTGTGTCGTAGTAAAGATCATAATGAAGAGCATAAGTGAATTTTAAGTGAAACTTGGACAACAGATTTTGTGTCTCTTTCTCTTTGCTTCACTGTGTACTCATTTTAAACTTTTTTGACTACTAAAATAAACAGATCCATCCATCCCTCCATTATCCATAACCACTTATCCTTAGGGGGCCACAGGGGGCTTGAGCTAATTCCAGCTTACTTTTTTTAGTTTTACTTTAAAAAAAGTTACCTGAAATGCATCACATTGAAGAGTAACATTTTCCCATTACACAAGGGTAAGGCTTAAGTGACAAATAACCAGATGGTCGGTGAATGTAAAGATTGGTACTATAATCCCTTCTCTCTGTTTTAATCTCTTAGACAGTTTCCTCCCCACACCTCAACATAGATGAAATTGCTTCATCTCCTCTGTAAATAGTTGAACTGACTTAAGGATCAGGACTTTTGAGAGCCAGTGGTTGCAATGAGAAAAACACCTCTGGCCTCTCTCTCTCTCTGTCTTATCTGTGTTTCTAGTCCTAATGCTACAACTCTCTGTAACCCAACAGCATTTATCATATTAAAGCTAGTTAACGTTTTGATTTTTCTTTTGTTTGGAGTGTGCCAATGAAGTACTTCTAAGATAATATATCATTATATTCAAAATAATTAAAAATATATTTATCACATCTGCATATAAATGTATATTAAAAGCTAGTAAGTAAAATGAATAAATTGTTCAATCATGGCTATGGCATGCCAGGCAAACCAGGTTTTAGATATCTGGGAAACTGGACTCAGTTGAAGATACTTTAAGACAATTTGCCTCTCATCCAAGAGGCTTCTTCATTTCTGACTAACTGGCAGTCCCATGTATTTAACTTCTGTGAGGTACTTGGTTCGTTAGTGCTCCTGGCTGTTGGAACGACCGTTGTTGGCATTGTCACTAAGGATGTCCAGATCCGATCACAAGATCGGAAATCAGGCCAGAATGTTGTTTCAGACTCGACTGGAACTGGACGTTACCTCCCGATCAGATGTAAATGTATATATATATATATGTATATATAGATGTGCTTTGCAAACACTGTGGCACTATCTTAGACTGTTTTTATATTTACTGTTGAACTAAAGTCAAAAAGTGAAGAATTTATGTTATTTATAACTTGATTGTTCAAGCTACCTCACAGAAATGCTCTGATTGTTAACAGAGTTGTTGAATGTTAAAATAAAGTGAATTAAATAAAAAATAAGGAACATCCTGAATCTGTTTTTTCGCTCTTCTTTATTCTTTTTTTAAGTATTATAGAAGTATCGGATCAGGACTCGGTATCAGTAGATACTCAAATTCAAATGACTCGGACTCGAGGGCAAAAAAACCTGATCAGGACATCCCTATTTGGCACATGAAGGCAAATGTGAGTGTTAAATCTCCTGGGCATGGCTGAAACTATAGCATTGCACGGGTGGGAAAAGTGGTGTCACAGATCCCCCTCCCTTGTTGAGAGAAGGTTTATCTTCTTTTGTGTAAATTACTTTCTTTACTTCTCTTTCAAACCCTATGTCCTCCCTATTCATAAAATGTACATTGTCAAAGAAGTTTCCCCTATCCTTCAAATGCAAAAGTCTTCACCTAAAGAGTTGGCCCTTCTGTGTTGAGCCATGCGTTTGTGTAGTTGTGTATTGTTTAGTTTCCTCGATATACAGGTTTGTGCTTTCCCCACTGTTAAAAAGGCCAGCAACACATGGTACCTTCCACTCCCCTCTTAGAGTGGTATGTTCCGTCTGCCCAGTGCAGTTGACACCCACTGCACTGGACAGCATACACCAGATTGCTTTCCTGGTGTCTTGGTGTAGGGTATTTAAGGTTGACCAATATCTGTCTTAGCCTGCTCTTGGTTTCAAAACACTGAACACTGTGTTGACTTTCTCTAATACTGCAGAACAGGATGAACATCTTGTTATTCTACATTATTATCATAATTATGTAGGCCTGGTAAATAATCAATAGTTCTTCTAAATTGAATGCTGCATTAAAATTCTAACCGTGTTATGAATATAACATATACAACAGCGGCGAGTGCATGGCATCAATAGAGCATTGCGCTTAGACGTGCCCTTCACAATGCAGAAGAGCACAGGAGAATGCCCTGCATGATGAAGGAGCAATGCAAACAGTATAAAACATTCTGTAAATGCCTGAAGTGTAGGGAGGCTGTATGTGGCATGCACAGCCAAGGTGCTCAATGTTTGCCAGAGTGTCTTGCTCTGGGACACAATGGTGGATGGGTCACAGTGGGGGATTGAACCCAGGTCTCTCACATCAAAGGCACTGTCTTATCCTTTGTGCCATCGCCACCCCATAAAGTCAATTCATAGCACTTTTAGGTATACAGTTACCCTAGGCGGTTCTAGTGTTAAGTACATTCTGTGTTTGTGCTCATTCTCTTGGGCTTGGGCACTTCTTGGTATGTTATCATCTCGGTGGTGCAGGATTCTTATAACTCCTAGCTTAAGCTCCAGTGGGTGGTGAGAGTCAAAGAGTAAGTATTGGTCTATATGTGTGGGTTTTCTGTATACTCCACTGTGAAGGTTCCTGTCCTCTTCAATGTATACAGCACAATCCAAGAAGGCCAAACTGTTGCGGATATCCTTTAATATGAACTTGATGTTGCTGTCCACTGAGTTGATGTGTTCTGTGAAAGCTTGCACTTCCTGTATTTTAAATTTGACCCTTGTGTTGTCCACATAAGGCTCTGTGCTGTTCCTCTGAAAGAGTTCAGGGCTCTGCTTTCAACTTCTTCCATGTAAATGCTGGAGATTACTGGTGACCCCATGGCACACCCTGACTTCTGTCTGCAGAATCCCCTGTTGTACTGGACATAAGTGGTGTTCAGACTTTATATATTTAGACATTTTTCACATATTGAAGAGGTGTGCATGTCACTGTAGTAAGAGCATTTAAAGAGTGTGGAGGGTGGTGTATTTTCCCTTAGCCTTATTATCTCCTAGTATACTATCTGGTCTTTGAGCCAAGTTTCCCCTAAGCTATTTGGCTGTCAAAAACAAAGTGCTATATGATTGAATTCCATCACTATTTATTAATGTTGAGTGATTACACCACTAACTACAGCTCTGCTTCCGCCATTGGCTCATCTGTGTTATGTATGTTGACGTGGCGTGTCATGTGGACTCAGAAGTCCTGCTAGAGAACAAAAAAATCCCAGTTCAATAAAAAAAAAAATCTTATCCTGTTGATGATTGTTCTTTCCTATTACACCAATCTTTCCAATTTGGGGTTCTAACAATTCCTTTACAGCCCAAAATCTGAGGAGTGTGGACAACATCCAGACTACTGTGTTTTCATGCACCACACATGGCTGACCTTTCAGACCCAGGACAGAGTAACAGACAGTTCAGTCAGGCAGCATACAGACAGTTTGGTGTGTGGAAATGTGCACTTGGTCACAGAGTCCTGATGCAGAGTTGCTGTTTTCATTGTAAACTGCGTATGTACCATGCCAGAGTGGAAAGCTTGATACATATAGCAACAATAAGGGGGCGAGGCTTAGCAAACAGTCAATTTATAATTTATTTACTTGTGTTTAAATTATTTTAAAAAAAACGTATCCCATATTTGACTTCTTGCTTTTCCATTTTCTTACGTGTTGGCCTGTCATTCTATGTCACTTCCTGTCTCGATAAATTCATTATTTAGTAATTGTACCTTATACATTGGCAAATGTGATTATCTTTTTAATGCAAAGTTAAATGATAACAGGTCAGTGANNAGGTCAGTGATGACCTGTCATCAGGTGTTATAGTTTAACACTAGAAAAGTGTTCTGGCGGCACACAACAGGCTTCATATTCTGTACTAATAGTAGGTCTAATCATACCAAGGTGATCAAGCCATATATCTAAAGACTGACCACATCATTGTTTCTGTTCATGTTTTCACAGGTGCTGGTAACATGTGTATGTATGTCTATTTTACTGTTATACCTATAAACAAGACGAGGACTTTTTATTTTCTCATCTCGTTAAAAAATGAGGAGATGAGTATGACTAGTTGTTTTCTGGTTTCTGCCACTTTGGATTTATTCCAATAAACGAATGTACAAAGACCTTTCATGCATGTTGTTTCACAAATATTGGGTACATTCAGTATGTATTCTTGGATGAAAGTTTAGTAATACTCATTTATCCCATTAGGACGGCATAATACTTAGTCGTGTGTGGCAGTGAGGGACAATGGAAAGGTAGAAGGATGCATACTGGAGATGACAAAAGAACGACAGGGAGTAAGAAGAGAGATATGAGTAGCAGTAGGTTTGGGAGGAGAGTTTGGGGGGGTGAAGTAGACTAGGTAAGTGAGGGAGAGAGAACAAATTGAATGGAAGGAAGAAAAAGGGGAAGAGATACTGGAAGAGACAAATAGGATAACGGTAAAGACGGAGGCACTTAAGGATGAGGGTAAGAGAGAGAGAAGGACAGGCAGTGAAAAAGGGAAAGTAAATTGACTGCCGCATGTCACATGGAAACAGTCCCTAATTGGCCAATCAGCCAACCCCAGATTGAGCCTGCCGTTTTCTCTGACACTGCAAGAGCACCTGTACCTCCCTGACAGGCACACGCACACACACATCTTCAAACATAACACCTGCCACCATTACCACCTCTTCATCTTCTCCCTCCATTTCTGACATATACTTTTAAGAAAGATCTCTGACAGCAGGGAGCTGACAAAGAGGGAGAAGGAGAGAGAAATTGAGAGACAGTGAAAGAGAGAAGTCTTTCCTTTTTTTTCAAGACTAGGTGGGAGTAAGTCATCATCTTCACTCTACAGCTGCTCCCACCAGCAAGGTAACCTTTGCATGTAATATTAGGAAATAAATATAGAACATAAAAAATTCCATATAAACATTTACTGTCATAATGTGGAGAACTTGATGCAAGAGGAGAAATTTCATCTCAGCTTCAGTCTAATAAGACATTACTGTGATTTAGTCCGATGTGAAATTCACAGTTAGTCATTAAAACCAAAAAAAATATATATCTTTTCATCAATTTGTGTATGAAAGATTGTGGAACATATTGGTTCAACCAGGGTAATTTCTACTGAAAGTACACCAAAATATTGAAGTAATCAATCAAAATCAAAATTTATTTATAGAGCATTTTTAAAATCCAAAGTGGACACAAAGTGCTGTACAGAAAAATAAAGTAATACATTTATTAAACACTAAATACAAAGCTCACAGGATACATACAATACAAAAAACAACCATACAACAAAATAATAAAATTAGTACAATCAAAAAAAGAAATGACAATTTCAGTTATTAAAGGCCAAGGAAAAGAGGTGGGTTTTAATAAATTAAAAACAGACAATGAAGATTCCTGTCTGATGCACAGTTTTACACAGTTTAGGAGCTGTTACAGCAAAAGCACGGTCCCCTTTGAGCCTGCACTTTGTTATGGGGACGCTTAGAAGCAGTTGATCGGCTGACCTGAGAGAACGGGTGGGTCTATAGGGGTGTAGCAGCTCAAAGTTGTAGGGTGGAGTAAGACCATTTAACAGCACATAAAATAATCTTAAATTGGATCCTATGATGTACAGGCAGCCAGTGGAGTGAGGCTAAAATGGGGGAATTGTACTTGGGTTTTACGTGTTCCAGTTAAAAGATGCGCTACAGCTTTTTGTACCATCTGGTGACTAGCAATAGAGGCAAGGCAAGGCAAGTTTATTTGTATAGCACATTTAAACAAAAAGGTAATTCAGAGTGCTTTACATAAAACGTAAAAGCAAAAGGGAAATATAAAAAAGTTTAACATAAAATATGATTACAATCAGGGTTAAAAGAGTTAAATGGAAAATAAAAACAGGCTGAGGGGTTGAGCAAATAATTGAGTTACAATCATTCTGAAAAGAGAATA
>JAPMOB010244545.1:0-28775 GCA_029875015.1 Lepomis gibbosus | reverse complement strand
GTCGTGGAACACGTGATTTATTTATATATGTTTTTTTACATTATACATTTTTAATTTATAAGTGCAGATTGTTCATTGTTGTTTTCAATAAATGTTTTTGTTGAGAAAGTTTGTCTGTTAAGTAATTATCATTTCTTTTACATTTTATATTTCAAATAGAGGTTAAAAACCAAGCAAATATTGGCCAAAATAAAGATCGGTATCGGTATCGGCATCGGCGTGAAAAAAACCCCATATCAGTCGACCTCTAAAAGAAACAAGTTGTAGAGTTAAAGGAATAGTTCGACATTTACATGTGAGGGTTAATGCCTCTGTATCCAGTCTTTATGCTAAGCTATCATAACCAATTGCTGGCTCCAGCTAAATATTTCTCTCTACAAAGAAGCAAATGTTATTGTTAATAGCATGTTTCCCAAAATGTTGGACTGTTCCATTAAATGTTTTTTTTTATGTAACAAGTATAAAAGTAAGTGTTTTGCTATAAAAGATGCCTACTGTCCTGTTGATTACATGCGCTTTATTGACAACATTTCGGTCCTCAGACATTCTTCAGGTAAAATCGTTATATTGACAAACGTGATTCACTGAGACATGGCTGTCACTGAGACTTTCTGATGCGCTACAACATTGTAGAATAAAGTAAATTTTACAAACTGCTCCAACCTTCGTCATCATGTTGGCTAACTGGATTGACGTCACTGAGAGAGATCTGTGTTAAGAGAAAGTGTCTGCCCTCATTATCATCCCTCCAAAGCTCTTTCCATTCATTACATCCAGGTCTGAAAAGTTATCTCCTACAGACGAGATTACAGGAGCTTTTGGCTTCGAGTGTCCTTATCAGTCTTAGTCTTCTAGGTAAGGTTCAGGGACTCTTATTAATGGTTTCCTGTGATGAAAAATTGCAGTAAACAAAGCATTAATGGCATTTTTGATTTTTTTTTAAAAGCTGTGAATGAAGTCTGTTAGGAAGGTACGCAGTCTCAGTGCAGAGCAAGTGGGTACAACAGTTGCAGCTCCATAGTATAGGACACTGTTTTACCATGGACTTAAGATCATCTATTTACTGATTATTAACTACTGACATGATTGTTGTAAGTGATCCTCTTGTCTCCATGGCACAATTTAAGGAAATGCCACTCACTTATATGGTTATTTAGTTAAAGCATGTTGTCTGTTTTGCAGTAAATTAATAATTTTGGAAAACACTTATGTGTTGTGCGACTGTAAGCTCTTAAATGTTATTCATGTGTGATGGTTGTGTGCTGCCAGACGCTGTGGTCTCTTGAATGGCCAAGACAAATTTCTGTTGTGGTTATCGAATAACTAGAAGTGGCAGTATGTGGCTGGCATGGTATTTTGTTCTTGACCTTTTGTGGTTTTTATTACTGGTCACACATTTTTAAGAGAGGGATTTTCTTTGAATTTCACTTTTCCTCTTGTTGTAAAATACTTTTGTGATGCTCAGTACCTAAAATCTGAATGTAGATGACTTGTCATTAGCGTACTCTTTTCTGAAGCCTTATGACAGCAGCAGGGAAGGAAAGGCATTGTTTTAGCCACTTCCTGTATAACTCGTTCTTCAGTAGCAAGTGTAGCTGACTGTAGATGTCAGGGCATGTCAGCAACACTGTAGAGAATATTTTAAAAACATCTGAATACACTCATGTTAAGCATAATATCCCTATAAATCAACTAGAATAACAGCCATATTCAGAAATTGGTTTGTTTCGTGTCATATTGATGTCCTTGCTTGTGTATGGATATGTTTTGGCTAGTTTTGACCAACATAGTACTTGTGACACTTGTATTTTTGGACAAATACAGCAGCGGGGCCACTGCTCTAAAGTATCTGAGTACCCAGATATTTGCCTTTTGACATGTCTCTATTAATAGATGTTGACGCCTACTTGTTAGAATGGCTCTGAGTGGGGTGTGCCATAGATAATCACTCACTCTCTGTGATAGTGTCAGAGACGGTTCAGTGCTCTATTTTCGTGCAAAGATACAATTTACTAATTTGAGCCTGGGAAACGAAGGCCCACACCTAAAGACTGTGAGCTGAGCAGCCATTAAGTGCGTACAGATTAATTTGTCTGACATTTAGCTTTAATGGTTGCGTCCCTGAAGTCTGTCATGAGCCTGATTTAGTTTTGAACTGGTGCCTTGGCAGCAATCAGCTGTAAAGACACAGAAGTGTTAGACAGGTTTTGTGGAAATGCTGAGTAACAGGAGTGAGCTCATTTCCAGGGCGAGTGTGGCCTGTGTGGTCAGCACTGATCATAACCTTAGTCCGTGTCATGCTGTTCTTAAAGAGAAACCTCTGCCACTCCTCTACACACCCTCAAACAGTCTCACTTCCATATGACGAACGTTCATTTTGTCTTAAGCCGCAATTATAAAAATCACAGCAGTTGTAGTTTACATCTGATGTACCGGTTAGTTATATCTGTTGCCAATGTGTTTGCCATATTCAGACCCCGTCACCCAACCTCCAGGTGCTCTCTCGTGTGTCAATGTGGTTTTGGAAAACTTGTCAGCTTCAACTCTTTAGAACTGATTTGGATTGGTTAAAACAGAACAGCTGACAACATGGCAAAATTTTCAACAGTTCAACAATGTTTTGAACTGAATCCAAGTCTGAATAATCTGACTAGTAAACTTACACACCCAACCCACTTGTCAAAGCCACATTTAAGAATAGCTGCAAAGCTGTAACATATTGCATGAAGCCTTTTCATCTTTGCTGTAGTATTGTAGCAGAACTATTCTTCTGAAATACTCTCTTTGTAACACTTTGTTACATTATCAGACCTATTTCCTTAGGGCCAGTAACCACGCCCCACCCCTTCACCACGAAACACACTCTTTGTGCAGGTCCGTGTTTGGGGCCCGACTGGGTGAACCCCTCCCTTCCCCTCTTCAGTCGCTGGAGGACTCTGTGCTATTCAGCACAGAGGATGCTGTGCATACTGCTGTTTCAGCCCAGTGGCATTCCTTCTCCTCACCACAGATCCAGAGCTCCCATAAACCAGCCAGAGAAATTTTCACTTTCTGTCAGATCAGTGTAAGACAAGGCTGCAGACTTAAGTCATGCTAACTGCTCCTCTGTGGCACCGCAAC
The DNA here is from genome assembly GCA_029875015.1 of Lepomis gibbosus. Taxonomy (NCBI): domain Eukaryota; kingdom Metazoa; phylum Chordata; class Actinopteri; order Centrarchiformes; family Centrarchidae; genus Lepomis; species Lepomis gibbosus. The sequence goes on along the minus strand of JAPMOB010244545.1, from coordinate 25,655 downwards.
CTTTTGTTCCTTCAACCTAAAACAAGTCTGAAGTGGGTGGTGATACTGTTCTTAAGACTTTGACAGAAACTGTAAAGGTTTAGCTTCTTCAGTCGCCTGACTGCAAATGTTTCACTGAGTTTACAGTTTTTTAATCATTGCCTGAATGAAGTAGATAGAAGTAATCTGCAAAAGCATTTTGCCCACAGGTCATTTTCATCAAGAAAATGCCTTAGAAGGTATTAAGAAGTCTCACACAGGAGACTGTATAATCCTTTTTTATGTGTGTTTCAGTCAGCACCATTAGAGCTCAAACACTATCTCTACTGCTAGCTACTGCAGCTATGTGCAAGTCTGTCAATTATATTTAAACAAATTAATAATTTTCAAACGGTTGAATTATTGCTGCTGGGAAGTACACAACGAAATGTTATACAACAATAAATAATTATAGGCTACATCGTCCCTACTGGTTTCGCATGATACTTTAGACTGTTTCACTCTCAAAGGTATTAAAATGCATGTTGTTAAAAAAGGTCTTTGAAACTTTTAAGTGTAACTTTGCGAATCCTGCAGAAAACCTGACTGTTTGCACTGCGGTGTTCAGTTTTGTAGTTATCTTACTTAGAGCAAATATCTGAGGTGTTAGGCGCTCTTGACGTTCATTGGATCGACCTAGCAACCCATTAAAGCCAGGGCAGCTCGCCAAACCAACCTGCTGCGATGTCAGATTACTAAACCTGTGTCCCTAGATTGAGATTCAATCCTCCTCTAATGAAGTGTATTATTTTCAGTATCCTTTGCCAGCAGGTGTTTATAACACGCACAGCAGGTTATTACAGCTAGTTTATTTAGTTGTCAAGTAAAGTACAACAGTGTTAACGGTTGGTAAGCTAGTGCTAAGTAGTGCTAGGCAGTAGCTTGTCCTCTGAGAACACAGTATATTTAGGTATCTGTAGCCTACTCCATTTCTCTGCCTCTCACTCTGTGGACTCCAAAGCAAAACTACTATGAAAGGGCTGATTGTTCCTGTGGCCTTGCGAGTTTCATTACAGGTGAGATGCAGCCTGAAGTGCTCTCTCCTTTCAAGCTCCTTCGGTCGCTTGTTGTTGTTGCACTAAATGCAATCCATCAGAAAGGGTCCCCGAATCAAAGCCATTAGTTTTTGCTCCCACAGGTCAGTATTTTGTGTTGGACACTAAGACAGGGGAGTTTGATTTTTCATTTTAAACTTGGCTGGAGCTTATCTTTGGGAATGGGCTTGGCTGGAGTGCCAGTGTGTTGATTCATACTTCACCCAGGCAACTTAACACCTCACCTGGTGACTGGGTGGGGAATTTGGCAGAGATGCATTCAGAAAAGGGCCCGGCACTGAGATCGTCCCACTTAATGGCGCACACAAACATGAATTATTACATGTTGCTGTTTGGAAAAATGCTCTGCCTCTGAAAGCCATAAAGAGCCTCTGGTCGTTGAGGTTTTTCTTCAGAAGCCAGTGGAAAATGGCAGCTCCTCCTGCAGCACAAGTGATTATTCCAGATCTGTAACTGGGTTTTCATTTTCTGCCTTGGAAATTGGTTGAAAAAATCTTCAAATTGCAGATCTGAAAACCTTCTTCCAGTGTTTCCAGTGCGGTTGAAATTAAAACTGGGTTCATAATTTGCCTTTTTAGATGTTAATAATTATAAGTTTTGCCTATAAGCTGCAGAAAAGTAGCAATCGTATAAATTGGAGCAGACACCCCCTCCTTCTCAGTCTGTTCCTGGAGTCAGAGACAGGATGCTGGTCATGCAGCATGCCCTCGTTATACGGTATCACTCCTCCTCACTGGTCAAACAATAGGACCACTTTGTTAAAGACCAGCTCTCATCATGCTCCTCTGTGCTGTGGCAAATGGCACCAGATGGAGAAATCATAGCTAAGTGTTACTTCAAATGCAAGAAGAGAAAACACTCTTAATTTAGCTGCCTGTTATTAAAAAATCTCACCATTACCAGGAATTCCCTAGAATGAAATGTGCTGATATTGTTATTGTTTGGTTGTGAATATGTTGGCTTCCTCACTAGAGTAGCCTAATAAGCTTCGATCTTCAGTCTCACATAACTGCAAGAATCATTATTGATTATGGGAGCTGAAATGATTGCTTGACTGATTATTAGACTATTTTGATAATCATTTGTCATTACTACACAAATGCAAAACGTTGCATCTTGTCAGCTGTGAGGGTTTACTAAATTTTCTTTGTCCTATGATAAAAAATGAATGTAATTGGCAGTTTCTGACATTTTATTGACCAAATGTTAAATGAATTAATCAGGAAAGTAATCAGTAGAAAATAATACTTAGCCCTAGTGCCAGTCTCAAAACATATACTCTGAAAAAGGTCTACAGAAATGAGCTACACGGTTTAGTTGAGACAATGGTAACCATCGATGGGACTGTCTCCCTGTCCAGATCATATATTTGCCAGATTGCTTCAGACAACACACGTGTAGTGTTTTAGAGCGTACTTTAATTTGTCCTGGCTGTAGTTCAATGTGGTTTGCACCATTAGCTTAGCCAAGTCCATACTCAGGCTTGGGAATGTGTAATACTATAAGGGTTGATCACCAGATTAGTCTGGTACCTGAGTATGTCAACTTAATGTTAGATTCTTCAGGCGTTGCCAGAGTCTGTAAAGCCTTGAAATGCCTCGTCTCAAATCATCGCTTGGCTGCAGAAAATCCACCAGTAATTCTTTTATGTTTATTGGAAAAATTATCTCATTGATTTTTGAGGTGTAAAGGCGTTTCTCTACTACAGTTACAACATCATTTCGGCAGGTTGTGAATTCTTTAGAGTAATGTAGTCTAACCAAATCATGTGTCTGTCATGACAAATCTTATTACAAGGCCTTTAATCTATGGTGAAGTTGACAGGAATAATATTATCTGGAATATGATGATTTACTTTTTAGATTCATCTTTGTATCCAGGTGATGTGGGAAAACTGATACCAAGGCTTTTTCCCAGTGTACGTTTTAGAGCTGACACAAAACACTGATCGGCAGAAAAATAACTACCAACTATTTCGAAAAATTATTAATTGTTTTGGTCATTTATCAGTAAAGAATTGTGTAAAAATGATTCAGTTTCTCAAGTTTCAGCTTCGTAGCTGAGGATTTGTTTATAGTCAATAGAATATCTTTGGGTTTTGGAAATTTGGGCTGTGGCCGAAATCCCCACTCATTCACTCCTCCCTACTCCCTATGTAGGGAGTTGTATGTAGAGCACTATATAGTGAGGTCACTCTCACAACACTTTTGGACACTACTACGATTGCTATTTCCGCGCCGTTAATTACATCATTGCCGTCGGACAATAAGTTTTTTCTATCAGCGCAATGCATGATGGTATGTAGAGCTTGGTTAGTGACCATCGGTTGTACACTACTTTTCAAAATGCATTCTGGGATACATTGAGTGGACTATATAGGGTATTATAATAATCACTATACATTCGGATAGCACTACAAAATGGCGAGATCACTATATAGTCCACTATATCGTGAGTAGTGGGTGATTTCGGACACAGCCTTCGTAAATTTGATATTATTACATTTCAGACGAAATGATGAATGGATTATTCCAAAAAAGAATTTGCAGATTAACTGATGATGAAAACACTTGTTTGCTGCAGCTCTACTGTGTTTTAAGACTTAGTAATTCCTTTTCTCTGTGCAGGTGGTGAAAACCATTGGTTTACGTGAGGTCTGGTACTTTGGACTTCAGTATATGGATGGCAAAGGTTACTACACTTGGCTTAAACTGGACAAAAAGGTAAGATCCAGCTTTAAAAAGACGTATTAGTTCGATTTAGTCTCATAATAATCCTCTTTTTTTAGATACTCAAGTTGTTAAGGTTGTGAAAAACATTTCTAGTATGTTTAATATACTTAATCATTCACTCATGAATCATTCTAATTGTAAATAATAATAACAAATACAGATTTATCCTGCCATGCTATGTATTCAACAATGTGTTAATTATATTTATTTATTTACAAATATATTGACATGATTATTTTCCTTTTTGTTGGAGTAAAATTCCTGTATAATTACATATCATTATACCTACATTCCTACATGGTTATTTCACTCATTGTCTCAGGTATGTCCCAACCGCCCACCGCTCCCTATGGAGACAAATTCTATACACAATAGAGAAAGAATGCAGTCTTTTGATGGGACGGTACTATCAGAGCTCCAGTGTTTGCCTGTCAGTCAATCATTAGCCACCGTATTACTGTAGGTATATATTCACATGCTGTATTGTGATTCCACTTCCGACACTGCAGATCATTTTGTTTGGTTTCTGTCTGTGCTGGGGGCGGTCAGAGCACTGCGTGTAATCAGCTGCAGGTGGTTTATAAGAGTGTGAACTCTTTGTGAACCAGAGTTGCCTTTGTTCTTCTTTGTTGTCCCTGAGTAAACACGGGTTACTGTATCTTCAGTAACTGTTAGTCCCAAAGCTGCTGACAGTTTACTGGTCTAATCCAGTGTATCCATCCAGTATTTTAACAGGTCTTGGGGAGTTCGGCTTCATATGTGAAACTTTTAATAAGCCTTTTGTGGCTCTGCATCAAATTTAAAAAAACATTTTTTTTTGCTCATATGTTATTCTGATCTGAACAACCCGAGTCACATGAAATCTGATTTCCCGTTTTCCCGTTTGGATTTCAGCTACTTTCATATGTGGTCCAAATTAGATACAGGTCAAAAATTTCTGATATGCGACCTCAGTCTGGATAGACAGATTGGAATCTATGAGAATGTGACGTCACTCTAGAGCGACGGTCGACGCAATTCTGTGCTGGAGCCGCGGTGAACACAAACACTTACTTGCCAGTCCTCCTGTTTTTCATTGCCCTCTCCCAGTTTCCTCCCAATTTATGACAAATGTTCACAACTTTCTGTACGATTCATTGCCTTTATTACTGTTTCTGACACTGTACAGAGCATATAAGAGCTACATCTCTGTCTCTCTGCTGTTTCCACCCGGACAACTAGCATGCACGTGATCCAGAACTCTGCCCTGAGTTTCGACCACTCTCATTTGATGGACACCAGCTTTGTGTTGAGTCCTGCCCCCTAATCTGCCTCTGAATGGGGAACCCAAAGCCCACCCTAGCCCTAACTTTACCGAATGGATGCAACAAGTACTAACCAATCAGAGGCGCGGCTGTCAAAATTCTGGCAAGGAAAAGAATGTGTGGCGTCCATGTTTACTTTCGTACGTGCATGTTTTATCGTGTTATCGTATTGTTCTTTTGCACATGCGGGTAACAGTCAGGTCTTGGCCAGTTCACACTGATATGGGCCAGTTAATAAAAAAATTACATCTGGGCAATAAATCGTTACTGAGCAGGAAGGTCTGCAGTGTGAACATAGCTTAAGAAGAATAATGGAAAAGACAATATTTCTGGTTCTGCAGCATCAGTTTTGATCCTTTTTCTTTTCAACTATTTATCGTGAGTCAAACAATGTTATACGGGTGCAATGCTACATCGGTGGAGTACTCTACACACCTGACTCTACTGCCTCATATCATATGCTTAGTGCAGCATTAACCACAGACTGTAAAAAAATACAGTGAATAGATTAAACTGTTTCTATCTAATTGGATTGAAGAGAATATTTCTGATGAATACCTTCCTAATTTAAACAAATGCAGGAAACCATGTTAATTGATCTAGGGAAACTTTGGGGGGTTTTGTTTGATCATAAACAAGGGTCACTGAGAGAGAGAAAGGGTTACGCCTGCCTCAGTCATCAGCAGTAAACTGTACGCTGTGTGCTGACGCTGCACTACAACTCATCAGCACAATGACTCGCTCAAACTGGAATATTCCCGGCCCCGTTCTCTCCACCAAGACCGCTTGGTTCCTGTTTTGAAATTAGAGGAAGAGGCAAATTGTGTAAACACATAGTGTAGCTCAGAGTTAATAAAGTGTATTTTCACAGAATGAGATTTGTAGACCGCTTTTCAGGAAGGGCAGTGCACAAATGAAACTGTGGAACTGTAAGCTGTTTCCTAATGTGTAAAACATTGACACATTTATTTATGTTGCAGATTTTGATTCATTTTTAGCAAATAAAAGTTTACAGGTTCAAAGTAATAGTATGATGATTTATACTTTTACAAAAAAACATTCTGATTAAATTGTAACTATCATGATTCCCAGATGATCATATCCTGGCTCTCAAGTTTAAAAAATCTAAGTCTTGATTTATACACCATATACAACCGATAAATGCTCAACTTAGTAGTACAATCCAGCTTTTCTAGCTGGTTGACATTCTAGGAATAGTGTGGAAACATGCGTGTTCCTGCCAAGAGTTAGATGGGAATATTGATGACACTGTTACATCTGCGGTAAATATGTTGCTAGAGCCAACAGCTGGTTAGTTTAGCTTTGCAAAAAGAGTGGAAACTGGGGAGAAACAGCTAGCCTGGCTCTGTACAACACGAACAGTTACCTAGCAATCACCCTGTGCTACGAAACAGGATTTTAAGTTAGCAAGGTAACTTAACGTTTAACCCTGGGTTTGGAGTTCTGTGACTTCTTACTGGGGGTACATCACCATAACCGCTCCAGAGCAGGTTATGTTCGAGATGAGAGCACCGCCCAATGAACAATCAGTTTTCATGGAAAATGGCATCATCAATCGCAGAAGATCCTGCCGACTGTTATGTATAGGCCACTGTCAGTTTACACAGTCTGTCTACAACAGAGATTAAAGCACTTAAGCCTCATACTTTTACTTTACTTGTTAAGATATGAAAGTAAGCCTACTTACTGTTTTGAAATATTTTTTTATATTTATTTTTTATTTGCTCCCAAGTCCGTTTCATCCTGTCGCAGCCGTTAAAAGAAGGTTAAATATTAAGAAAATATATGTTGATATTCAAATTAAGTTTAATTTAATTAACTTTTGGTTGGATTTGTTTCATTTATTATAGAGACTGGTTATGTTCGACCCACCTTTTGCTGTTTGGCCACAGATATTGTTTTCAGTAAATGTTGGGATCTGAAGCCGTGGTTGAGATAGTCTTTCCACCACTGTTTGAGCACTTAAGTCATGAATAGATATTTAGTTCTTTATGAAGTCAATTTAGAACAATGATTAGAACATTTTTGACTGCTTTAAATACATGAGTCAGATTTTTGAAGGGAGAAGAAGTTCTTGAAAGTGAGTTGGAACAACCACTTCACATTCAGTGCCCTTGATATTAATGTGGAAACACCGACGCACAGCTGCTGCAACTCGAAGAATAAACCCTGCGTAGGCTTACTGAGTTGATAGCTAGGCTTGTGTGACCACTTAGCCTGATCACGATTGTTAGGGTTAGTGAAGCAAGTTAACGAATAGAAATCCTGGGAATGTGGAATTTCACTGCTCTTGGCCAATAGGACGACACGTAACCCCCCATAAATCAGCAAATTGTTGTCTTTACACGTTTTTTGTACGGATTAAACAAATGAGATATAATGTTTTCATTTGACATTTAAAGGTGCTGGTAGACTGATTTTGTCACATCTAGGCAGATCCAGGTTAGATGTTTCCCCTGTTTCCAGGTTTTATACTAAGCTAAGCTAGCCGGCTGCAACTACCTATTTACTGTACAAACATGAAAGTAGTATTAGTCTTCTTATCTAACTCTCGGCAAGAACGCAAATAAGCAAATTTCACAAAATGTCCAACTATTCATTTAATACCCACATGATTCTAGATGTTACTGTAACTATCTTGTAATTCCTGTTCAGGTGTCGTCCCAGGACGTAAAGAAGGAGAACCCTCTGCAGTTCAAGTTTCGGGCCAAATTTTTCCCGGAGGATGTGTCTGAGGAGCTGATCCAGGACATCACCCAGAAGCTTTTCTTCCTGCAGGTGAAGGAGGGCATCCTGAGTGACGAGGTTTACTGTCCACCAGAGACGGCCGTGCTGCTGGCCTCCTACTCTGTCCAGGCCAAGTTTGGAGACTACAACAAAGAAGTCCACCGCCCTGGATACCTGCTGTCTGAACGCCTGCTGCCACACAGGTAAGATGTGCCAGGAGGTTAGAACAGTGAATCAAGCTTTGTTTATTTCTTGCATTAACATCTAGATCAAAAGGCAAGCTGTTGCTTAGAAAATACACTTTGCTTATTAAACTGAAGCAGTTGCGTTTGGCACTGGCAGAAAATAATGTTGTTGCATACAGTGATTTTTGAATAATTAAGAGAATGTTTAGAGGAAGAAGGAACTAAAACCCTTAAACTTGAGCAAGAGCTGCACTCCTCAACACTGAAAGAACCGAGATTATACTGTAGATAATGATGAGTCAGAAATGTTTTTCCCAGTGTTTGTGTGCCAACTATTCAGATTATGAATCTTTGTCAGTGTATAAAGTTGCCAATGTAGCCTCCAAGCCATTTGTTTATTCATATATACATACAGAACTGAGGATGAAACTACTCACCCGTTCTCATATAAAGCACTTAGATTTCAAAAAGTGGAACTACAAAGCCTACCAAGCATAAAGCAAAGTGCTACACTTCCTATTAACTCTTGTTTTTACCATGTCTTGCCCTTCACAACATTTAATATTTAGGAAAAATATAATCAATGATTTGTTGCCGATTTATTGTCAAATCCTAGCTGTTAAAATCCTAATTTTAATAGCAATTAATATCCAACACACATGAAGTATAAAAGTAAAATATAGTACCTTTTATTGTAGCAAAACCAAACTAATGTAGACAAGAAAACACTACACCTCAGGGAAAATGCCACACTTTACCAAAACAAAGGTGTCCTTTTGAACAGTGCAATGCCTACACGAAAAGAGAGCCTAGCATGTTATTTATCAAACCAAAGCCAAAGGTATCAGATTGTCTGGTCTGTTAATGGACAGTGATGTAACTGACCTTTGCTACTTTCCTCTCTCTTTCTGTAGGGTCCTGGAGCAGCACAAGTTATCCAGAGAACAGTGGGAGGAAAGGATTCAGGTGTGGCACGAGGAGCACCATGGGATGTTAAAGTGAGTGTGTGTTTTAATATAGTGTCACTCATTTAGTTAATGCACTTACTACATTTACAATACAAAAATACAATCATAATTCTTGCAGAGAGGACGCTATGCTGGAGTACCTGAAAATCGCCCAGGACCTGGAAATGTATGGAGTCAACTACTTTGACATCAAGAATAAGAAGGGAACAGAGCTGTGGCTGGGAGTGGATGCCCTGGGACTTAACATTTATGAGAAGGAGGACAAGTAAGCACTGTATTTTGACTTACTGAAAGTCAACAGCCCTGCTGTTAGTGTTTGTTGTGACTACGGTTTTCTGTCTGCTGCTGCAGTAACTGCAGAACTGTGATACAGAGCTAAACATGTCTATACTGAATCCCTATCCCTGTTCCTCTGCAGACAGTATGACAGGAATAACAATGAAGGCTAATAGGAGGCCAAGTGTTTTGGTGAGCGTTCCTCCAAAGACGTAATAGAAAATCAAAGCTCAGCAGTTTGCTTTAATCTTTTATGTCTCTGACCTATAAAATGCATTTTTTCCAGTCACATTATTGGCAGATTCCCTTAATTGAAATAACAATGAGTTGAAGTTTTTCTTGGACACGTTTGTCTTATTATTCACATAATATAGATTATAAGTTGTGCCCTTGCTGCGTTTAATTGTGAGATGTATTTTGTTCACTCCTCTGCTAACAGAGGTACAATTAAAGACCACCTTCAGAGGCACAAAGCACATGTTTGTGTCGCATTTATACTGACCATGGTTTATGTAATATCCCTGCCATGCATTTGCACACCTTGTTTTTTCATTTCTGTCTTGGGAGCCCTTTTTTCATTTCCCCCTTGACTTACTGTTGGCTCTAGACCTGACTTGATCACTACCCATTTCTCCTGTTTATCCACAGACAGTATGGCAGAAAAAGGACATACGCTGTTGGTTTTGATAACTTTTTCTTTTCTTTGTTTGCAATTGCGGTTCAAGGGAAACATACTTTTTAAGAGCCAGAATCCAATCTGGTATTGTTTGAGACTTTTTTATAGAGCAAGACAGTTTGGGAGGTAATCACCCTCTATTTTCTGAGATGTCCTGTGGCTGGCGTGTTAAAGGAGCACTTCACATCCCAGGTGACTTGCCTTTCAGTCACTGAGCCTGTTCTGGAAATCTCTGCTTCTGCACTCGCCTCTGTTCTGTAGCTCAGAGACAGATTGTTGCTCTTCCCACATTAAACTGGCTGTGTCAACTTTCATTGCCAGCGTCTATTGAAAGCAGTGTGGTCTACTTTGTCTGCCTTAGTGGAAAACATTAATACAGCAAGTTGTTGACAGGGAAATGACAGAGTTTAGCAAGTCAGGCCTCTAATTGACCCTTTACTGGCCAATTCTTTTCTTATATCAGCTCAAGATTAACTCCTGAAGTCTAAACTGTTTAATGACTGTAACTGCTATCGTGTCTCTCATAAACCTTATTGTGTGTTCACTGCGGTACAAAACCTCCAAAAAGAGTGAAGAAAACATTGTTGCTAGATCTTTGTGCCCCTGTGTGAGACTGTCTCTTTATGTGCTCCCTGGGATCAGCAAAGAAATGCCTCTCCTCCACGGTGCCCTCTGCTGTAACCATGGCTACGATGACTGGTTTTTCAAGCTGCGCGGCACTTAAGAATGTGAGGCTAACCTACAACACTGTCTCTCAAATGAGGGCAGCTGGCCCACAATGCAGCAGTGCAGCCAAGGCTTTGCCGAGGCCGTCTGGTCCTGGTTTAACTCCTTCAGCTATGCTGCTCTGCTCTGCCCATTTCATAGGACAGAGTCCTTTTTTAGAGGGTTTTCTTGAGCCAAGGTTTAGTCTTAGCGACCATCCGAGTCAACAAACACACACACACAGACACACACATCACTTATTCTATGCCATCTGAAATGAATAGAACAAATATCTATTATCTATTGATACTCTTTCTTTTCACTATTTTACACAAACTCACTAGTAACTGTGATGTCTAGTGATCAAAGTCGTCAGGTATCAGGCAGCAACAGCATCTGAACCGAAAAAATATGTTTTACTTTGGCAACTATTTTGGGTATCGATGAAGTACATTTTTAGGTTTCAACTTCTCAGGTGTGAGGATTGGCTGTTTTTATTTGTCTTTTGTGATAGTTAACTGAATATATTCGAGTTTTTGATTGTTAGTCGTACAAAACAGTCAGTTTAAATTGGTTTAGAGGCTATTGTTGCAGACATTTTCACTATTTTTGACATTTTATACACCAAATGATTAATGGAATTATTGAGAAATAATCGTTATATTGAACATTGTTGTTAGTTTCAGCCTTATTATATTATAGAGATTTATTTAATAATTGCAATTGTCATTTATTTTGATTCGGTTGTGATTTTGGTATCTTCCCAGACTGCAACAGCACCTGAAACCTGAAAAATACCTTTATTACTTATGTTTGTGACATACTGGTTCCCCTAGTCAGTACTTTGAAATGCCTGGGGGTTTATTCTCATACATTAGTAATATTTGCCACAAAGAAAGCCAGTGATTGTAGTAAACCGCATCAGTACACACAGTAGTTTTTACAAATCCATTGATAAAGCACAGCTCCATAAAGCACAAGACTCTGTTATAAATATTAAATGGCTGAGATAACTTCCACATTGTTTTCTCAATTCCTCAAGCATGTGTCAGGATCAGTAATTGAACGAAATTCCAGTTCAGGCAGTGCAGTTTCACAGCACAGTTTCGCTGCGCCGTGGATGGCTGCCTCTACATTACAACACTATCGGCTTGTCAATGTTTGCAGTGCTATTTGTATTATGCTGAATAAGATTGGCATCTGTTCACTTTGTCTGGCACAATAGCGACGAGCCACACCCCAGATTCACCCCTCATACTCGAACAGTGGAAACAGAAATCCACGTTCAGTCAGCCTGAGAGAGACAGTATTCATACTGCAAAGGATTGACTGAAATTAATGACTTAATGTCTGTCTCATTTAAGAAGCTGACACTAGAGAATATTTAGCATTTTTACTTGAAAAACAATTGAAGCAGTGAGTCAGTTATCAAAACAGTTGCTTAGTTTTTAGTTAATATTTGACTAATAGTTGATTAGTTTTCTGTTTATTAATTAGCTGACTTCTTGCCTAATTGATAAGAACATTTAAAACATTAAAATGTAAAATGCGGCATCTATAAGAGTAAATGCAAGCAAGCCTACAGACTACTAGCAAAATTAAGTTGAGTCTTAAGCTGTTTCTAAAGACTCACTTCAGATACTTTTCTTCTCTGTCTTAACTGTTGATCCTTTAATTCTGTAATGTTAGAGAGCATAGAGGGAGAGTCTTTCAAGTATGAATGCTTACCCATTTAAAGCCTTGTAAAATTAAGTACTAACATTCTAAAATCAATCTAAAAGAGACAGGAAGTCAAGGCAAACGTGCTAAGATTGTTTACATGTTGGCAGCTGCACATTTTATTCAAGATGAAGTCTATAAATTTCTTTGCTTTAGCAAAACCAAACCAATTTCTTTGCTTTATTAAAAGTAAGATATGGTCTAACATTTGTAGTATTTCTCTGGTGTAAAAAATATACATTTCTATATAATGTCACCGAGATTTTTGCCTCAGATTAAATCTCTTGTGCTATAGTGCACAAATAATACGTCTCTTTTAGGATCAGCACTAATAAACTATAAATTTGGTTTGGTCCTCTTTTAATTCCAAATGGCTGTTGCATACATCATGTACAATTGTGAGTCGTCCACATAGCTATGAAAATGTACATTGTGCTGTTGTATAATTTGGCTAACCACAAATAATGTCAGGCTTATTTGTGTGTTTGTAAATTTAAAAAAAAAAGGTGTTTGTCGAAATGGATTCCAGTTGTGCAAATGCTGTTATTACATTTTGGCCCCTCACAAAGCAGTTTAATGTCACAGTATAACGCTCATGTTTGTGTGGACACTTCCTCAGATTGACCCCAAAGATTGGCTTCCCCTGGAGTGAGATCAGAAACATTTCCTTCAACGATAAGAAGTTCATTATCAAGCCCATCGACAAAAAGTCTCCGGTGAGTAAATCTTCAGCAGCATCAGCCAGCACACGCTTGCATTTCTAAACCTGAAAATACTTCCTCTTCTCTTAAAAGTTTTTTTTCTCTTTACAATCTTCTCCAGTTGATGATTTTTTCTCCCTCTTCAGATAAAATGAAGCTTTCAGAGCCTATTAAGTTGCAGTGTGTCTATACTTAAGTTCTCAGCTTCCATTTTACCTGCGGCATCATGTTTCTCTGTAGTGGAGAGAAAGACCATTAGACATCCTCGGTCTGATCAAGCATACAGAATAGCCTTTCTTAGTAATGTCATTTGTCATGAACCCCACAAAAGTAAGTGTTATATGCCTTATCAGTTTAGGCCAGGCTATTTTACCTTTCACAATAAGTGGAGCAGTCTCTATAGTACCGTAGCTGTAATCTGTATTAAAAGTTTCTCTGCACCTGCTCAAAGCCACCCCTGGAGCCTTTGTTCTTTATCAGCAGAGCACAAAGGACAGCTTAACAGTTTATTCACCCAGGTGTTCACTTTTCCTTTCTTTCTTATTCATCCTGTGTGTTTCTTTCTCCACATGTCAGGACTTTGTGTTTTATGCACCGAGACTGCGCATAAACAAGCGCATCCTGCAGCTGTGCATGGGCAACCACGAGCTGTATATGCGTCGCCGCAAACCAGACACGATTGAGGTGCAGCAGATGAAGGCCCAGGCCCGAGAGGAGAAGCAGCAGAAACAGCTGGAGAGGTACGCAGGCGCCTGGAAACACGTATATATGATATGTAGTGTTTGTTTTCTAAAGTTACACTATCCAGATAAAAACCTTCTTTAAAGTTATGAATTTAGCCACTTTCTATTACATGTCTATAAAATGTATTATTTAAACTAACAAGAGTTTAGGGCTGCAGTGTACGATTATGTTTGTTATAGATTAATTTGCCCATTGTGTTCTTGACTAATCCATTTATCAGTTGGTGTATAAATAGTCAGAAAATAGTAAAAACTGCCTTTTAAAATTTCCCACAACCTAAGGTGACGTCTTCAAATGTTGTGTTGTCCAACTAACAGTCCAAAACCCAAAGATAAACACCACAAGAAGTTGCTCCAATAGTGAATTGCTGAATAATTTGACCTCAGTCTTCAAGCTCAAGCTGTTTTTGCAGTTGTAAAGTGAAACCGCCATGTAGTGGGTAATAATACTGCATTCCTTGTCAAATACGGGAAATGTGCTTCCTGGATTGGCTGAACTGAAAGTGAATGGACGTTGACCCCGGTCTCAGCTACAGCTGTAGGTCCATGTCTGTCGCAGAACAGCTGTTCAAACATTGTGATGTAACGTCAAGCAGACAACACAGTAAATACCATTGGGAGTGAGACTGGGAGTTAGGGTTCACACACGGTAGCTCACAGTGGTCTGTGTCTGTAAGAGAGGCTGTTTGGAGTCCAAACATGGTTACAAGGTGGTTTGTGAGTCCCTTAAGACAGTTAATTTAAACATAATTAAACCCTGAGGGAGGTAGCAGGTTGTTGCTCCAGCAAAAGTAATCGAGTAATGCAAGGAAATGCACAAACCCGGCCAATCCAACAGATTTTCCCTTTCACACTGAAACTTTAACGTGATTTTTTTCCATGCATCTACTGTAGATATCAATGTAAATACAAGACTCATTGAACTGTGCAGTGATTGATCAACTTATCGCTGTAGCTCAAGTAAACTATACATATGCAACAAATACAGTATAACAAAATAATCAGCATTATTTTTGCTATTTGCTCACATTCAATAGTCCAAATGATTGATTAAGCAAATAGTGCTTAATATAAAATAATCATTAGTTGCGGAGCTACTTTTTACTTTTACATACATTTGTAAATATTGTAAATTGAATATCTGTTGGACTTGTATAGACTAAACTGTTAATCAGAAACGTAATTGCCAGATTAGTTGATAATAAAAAGATAATTGATATTTGCAGTTTTAGACAAAATTCACACCCGAATATATTGAAACAATTAATCGATAAGTCGATTGAAAATAAAATAAATTTGCACCTATTTTGATGGTGAATTAATTGTTTAAAGCATTTTTAAGCAAAATGACTAAAGTGTACAATTCAAATGTTCAGTTTTCTCTGAAAGTACATTGAAGATTATTGTGTTTTTCGAACAAAATAAGCCAGTTCAATATTTAAACTTGGGCTTTGGGAAAATTGTGACAGGTATTTTTCTTTATTATCTGACATTTTATAGACGAAATGCTTAGTCAGTTAATTGATAATAAACATGTGTTAGTTGCAGCGCTAATATTGGTAGAATATTGGTAGAACTCTCCCTGTTACTGATAATTTCGCTCATTTCTTACAGCTTCCAAGTAGCTGTTTTCACGCCACATTTCACAGGATCTTTCATAAGCAGTTTTGTTGCCAAAGGCTTATAAACGTGGTACCATTTCATACCGCAAGGCCTAACCTGCAAATATTAATGCGAGACAAATTAGATTTTCTGTGACCATTCTGACCATTACAGATGCACAGATGTTTTAATTATTCTAAAACAGCGATAATAGAGCAGCTTTGTGCAATCACGTGTTCAATGCGTTGTTTGTTTCGGCGGCAACAATGCATCAATCATGTCAGCAGTCTTTGTTGGCTCACGGCGGCTGTGTCTTATCTGCAGGGCCCAGCTGGAGAACGAGAAGAAGAAGAGGGAGGCCATCGAGAAAGAGAAGGAGCAGATGGAGCAAGAAAAGCAGAATCTGATGCTGAGGCTCTACCAGTTTGAAGAGAAGACCAAGAAGGCAGAGAAAGGTGAGGGAGGTGTGAGAGGCGGCGTAACCACTTTGTAGCTTCCAGCTGGACCACACCGATTCACTTCGTTGTTCAAATATGTGTGTACGTGTGATTATGCGGGTAGGTGAACGTGAAATGAACAGGTTATGTATGCAGGTTACTTGTTTTGTAAACAATTTTGAATGTAAGTTGAAGGGGTTAAGCATTTGTAATTTACTTTAGCAGTACTGTAATCTGTACAACAGTCATTTTGTTAATGTTGTGTTTTGATTATATTTTGTTCAGCGTCCAAACCTATGCGTGAGCCTCTTTTCTGACAGTGTGCAAGTCTAGTCTACTCGTACAGCGGAAACCAGCAGTGTTTTTTTTTTTTTTTGACCTTATTGTTTACAAAATAAATTGCAGAAAGCTATCAGGCTAAAAAATCATTAATTTGCTTCCTCTTTGATAATGATTAACAAGTTTCCTGCTTATACTGCCACACAATTTGTTTGTTCTTAAATGCTTTAAATACCAACTGATTTGACACCCTGAAAAATACAAATAACAGAACGTTTACACGGTCACAGGAAAGAGATTTATTGGTCAGGACTTTTTTGATACTTGCATCTAATTAGACCACTGTCTCACTACAGTTTATCTATTAACTGGAAAAAAAAACCTGCAGTAGAAGTTTGACGTGCTTCTGGACATATTTACTTTTTAATTCACTATTTGTATTTTTCTATATATATATAATTTGAAAACAGGTTATTGTTAGCAAAGTGTTGTAGATGATATTTCTGTAGCAGTTTCTGTAGCAGTATTCAAGAACATGCCGTTCTTTGTATGTATTACAAAAGTGAATACAAAAATGATCCATCATCATGCCCAAAGATTATCATGAAAGCTGACTTTAATCCCAACAAACCAAGAAACAATTAATTTAGAAAGCATGGCTTTTACTATAAGTGTTCCCCGTTTAACCAGAGCTGGATATAGCTTGTTCTTCATTGCCATAGAGCACCATTTTTTCCCAAAACTATTAAAAACACGGCAGTGAGCCATACTGTTGCACTGGGCAACATGGTACATTTATTACCATGAACACATCCCAAAAAAAAGTATTGGAAGGCTGTTAAGAGTTGCTTTTGTTTCTTCTCTGTTAACACTAAGAAAAATATCAAATAATATTTATCCTTTAAAACAGAGAGAGCAAAACCACAGAGCTTCATGGTTCTGGTTTAAAAGGTAGGCCATTGTTGTTGGAGTGTCTTGGTAAATAGCTGGAAGGTCTGCCTCTTTCCTTTGCATGCCAGCAGCTGTATTTAGCATTTCTGTGCACAGTAGCGTAGCATTTGTCTTATTATATCTCTTTTTCTCTCCCTCGATTCTTTGTTATAGACCTGCAGGACCAGCTTCAGAGAGCCATGATGCTGGAGCAGGAGCGGAGGAGAGCCGAGGAGGAGGCAGCTCGTCTGGAGGCAGAGCGTCAGGCTGCCCTACTGGCTAAAGAGGAGCTGGCACGCCAGGCTGAGGACCAGAAGAAGAGTCAGGAGCAGCTGGTCAGTATTTCAATGAGTCTCTGGAATAGTTGAGGGCCTTTAAACCAGGTTTCCAACATTCCCAAATTTACTAACTTACTTATTCATTTAAACTTTAATAACACAAAAGAGTATTTAGCAGTGGCACAACTGATATAGATGCCTATCAGGTCCATCAAGGAAATGTCAAATGTCATCTTGTTTGTAAGATAAGATTTTTTTTGTAGTCATGTAGTTCTCACTACACTCAGCTGTTATTTCGTCCAGGTCTGTACCAGGCACATTGCAGGGTATATTCAGCAGTGCCTGGCTACTGTAGCTCCAGATAAAACCACTTTGTAGCATCCAGCTGGACCACACCCCGTTACTTCAGACAAACCGCCCCCTCACCCACTCAGCTGTGGACCACCCACAGGACTGTGTGTGCTGCTCCCTCTTTCACTTTAACAGCCTGGACAGTAAAGCTGTGGTTTCTACTCCACGTCCAGCCAGAAACCCCAGCACAGACACCTGCTGCGACACCCTTTTATACTTAAACCCTATTAAGAAGCTTGTGCAGTGGATTAAGTCTCTGTGCAACTTCCACTGACTGCAACTGAAAGAGACATGTGCCGTATTATCAACCAGCACATAACGTATTGATAATAGTACACTTTGTCCCTGTTTTCTCACTGAGTGACCACTTTTCCAGCTGAACACCTTTCGCATAAAAATTTCACAGCCAAGTGCTCCACTGTGGACTAGAGTCTCCACATAATGTCACACAGTGAACAACTAAAGCAGGTGTCCTGTTTAATACTGAGTCTGCAGTTTTGTTCAGTCGGATAAAAGACAAGCTGTTCACATTGAAGATGAATGAACTGCCAAATATAACAAGATTTAAACACTCAGTCTTCTGCTTCTGCAAATTTTGTTGTTTACAGTGACATTTAACTCAGCCGAGAAATGTTGTTTTAACGCTCTTACATGTAGCTGTTAAAACCAAATCACTGTTAAGTCTTGAATGACAGAACAGTCTCTTTTTTTAACAGTGATTCATATGCATATTCATTTAAAATTAGAGTGGCATATTCATATTTGACTATAACTGTCAGGAAGTGGTTACAATAAGTGGTTTACCGTCCATCTGACCATTTTAATCTTTGCAGGAAAGAAAACCATTAGTGTTTTTTTTTGTTTTTTTTTGCTTATCTCGATAAGTAGTGGGTGGAAATGCACTTTAATTTGCATTTTCTTTTGATTGTTTTCTGCTGGAAATTAAAGATGCTAGTTTGACTAAAATTATAGACGCCATTTTATTTACCAAAACCTTCAGCTCCCTGTATTCAGTTGTAGAGACAGGTACTTTCACTATTGAGTCCTCCTCCTAAAACTTTGCTTTAGATGGATTTGTTGAATAAACTCAAACATGCAATAATTCAGATGTCACTCACCTGCTGTGGGAGACATGTACCTTTAGCTTTAAACAAACAAANGTATACACAGACGTAAAGAGTTGCTCTGCAAAGAATGAAAAGACTGTCTTGTCTGGAATGAGAGCAAATGTCAGAATAACAAAAATACCTTACCTAATAAACTTCCATCTAGTTATCTTCTTTTTAGTCTCTGACACTGTATGTGCTTTTCCTTTCTCTGGCTAAGTTTTGTTTTCTTTCTGTTTGCTTTCAGTCATGCTACCTGACTAAGTAAAGATTTATATCTTTACCTACCTACATGTATTTAATTTGGTCTCTCAAATAAATGTTTTTGCTGTTGTTTTGTATCAGGCTGCAGAGCTGGCCGAGCACACATCCAAGATCAACATGCTGGAAGAGGCCAAGAGACGCAAAGAGGAAGAGGCAGACACATGGCAGCTCAGGGTGAGAGCTTTAGCTGAGGGCAAACTGCAGTGTGCAGTATACTAAAGTTTATTTAGCTATTTCTGTCAACAAAATCAGAGGTTATTTAGGTTATTTAGGGGGCATTTGTGTGTGTATTTTTATATATTTTCTTAAATTTAAAAGTTGAAAATCAAGATTTACTACCACAGTACAGAGACTGAGTAAACTGACTGGCCCTCTTTGTTTCTGATTTCTCTGTTCTCACCAGGCCAGGGAGGCCCAGGATGACCTGATAAAGACCAAGGAGGAGCTGCACATGGTGATGACGGCGCCCCCGCCACCTCCACCTCCTCCCATGTACGACCACCTGGACGACAACAGCGACAGCGAGGAGAACACCAGCACGAACAGTGCCGACCTGCAGACTGAGGGCATCAACGACCACCGCCACGAGGAGGAACGCCTGACTGAGGCCGAGAAGAACCTGCGCGTCCAGAAACAGCTGGAGGTGAGTACAGTGCGATCAGAGAAAGTGAACACCTCACGCTGTCAGTCATCCTCAAGACGCAAGATACTCAAGATACATTATTCATTAGGGCTGTGTGATAAGGCAAAAAATTCATAGGTCATTTCATATCCCAATAATGAACTCGGGATATTTCTTTGCATTATAAAGGAGGGGCAAGTGATTCTGGAGAAATCTAACACCATGAGAAATAAATACCATGATAGAGTGAACAACGAAACAGCAAGTAATGTAACTAGTGTTGTGGATTAGCAAATTGACGCTACTTGCTGCTTCAAAGCTATCATGAGTGAGACGGTCCCAGAGCAGCACAGCAGCTCCAGACAGTGACACTCACAGCTCTCCTGCTGCGACAGCTAACATCACAACAACAGCATGTCTTGGTGAACTATAAAGTGAGCTGGATGTCCGTGGGAAAGCTATTTAACTTTACCTGACTGAGACACACATCATGGCTGGCACTGCTGGATAGTGTTGTGTGCCTCGTCCGTTATATTTAATGCAATTTCTTCTCCGCAACACCGGTACGGGTGGAAGAATGAACACCGGTGAAGTTCTTTTCAAGTTGGATATTAGTTTCACGTTGGACATTCAATAGATGTTGAATTCCAAAGTTAAGCAAAGAGTGCAAAGAGCCGTTCCCTCACCATAATATTACGGTAACTTGTTAAAGTGTGGAATTTGCGAAACAAAGAAATAAACGATAGAGCATAATTGTAAACTACAGACGTTTTTCAATCAAACGATAGATATCATCATATCGCACAGCCAGATTATTCATTTTATCTCATGTGATATCTGCCTCTATGTAGTCTTTCTCACACCTGTAGGTTGTTAAGAGTTACCATGTAGCACATTACGGAGCCTTTTTGCGTGTGCTTATTTATCTTCTCTGGTGTCACAAAGAAATAACTGATTTTGAGGATCGATAGCCAAGACTGCGTATGGACTTATAGACAGATGGGTTGAAACAGGAAGAGAGAGAGAAAGAGAGGCATTTTGTGCTATGATTAGAAATCAGATATCTACGGATACAAAATGCTGTGGTCGGTATACTTTTGGTTTCACACCGCAAATGCACCAGAGCAGGCGGTCGTGGTTTACAGCTTCCACACTAGCCCAGACAAACCAAATTAAACAGGCAAACCAGAGAGGCAAACAGAGTTTGTTTTGACCAAACCGAACAGGTTAGGTGAGAATGCACCCTTGTTTTTTCCCCTGTGTTACTGCTGCACACCCAGTTTGAAATTGTTCTGACGCACTCTCACCTTTTTGAGATGGGTGTACATCTTATCGTGCTTAGGCAGATCGCTTGCGTGGACCACGACTTCTGACTTTGATGCAACCTCTACTTCATAGAGAGTATCTCATCTATCAATGCATCCAGTATTCTGTCTGAATTTGTGTTGTATTTCCACGGCATGTGCACTACTCTCTGCTGACGACACTTTACGTTTTATAGATGCCATAATCGCAGTACACTTCACCCTCAGATATGATGTAAAATGATAATGATTCACTGTGTCCAAAATGCACTGATCGCTATAGTAAACAACTGAGTGTGTCGTTTCTATAGGGAGTAGTGAATGAGGCAGGGATATTGTTCAATAGACATGGTGGAGAGATGTCACAGCGGCCCTACTGTGTTATGATTTTATGCTAGAGTTGTTTTAGTGGAGGTGTTGTGTTTGGGGTTTCATCTCATGTCTCCTCTCCTTCTCCGCCCTCAGGCCCTGACCTCAGAGCTGGCTCATGCACGTGATGAATCCAAGAACACCCAGAACGACCTTCTTCACTCTGACAACGTCCGGGCCGGCCGAGACAAATACAAGACCCTGCGACAGATCAGGCAGGGCAACACCAAGCAGAGGATCGACGAGTTCGAGGCCTTATAAAAAAAGCCCTCGTCCCTCAGCCAACGTTCCCTTTCTGAATGGTCACTACCTCGCGCTCTAGGATGACACACACAAACACGCTCAAACTCACATAATATCACAGTTGCAGACTAAACTGGAGCAGCAGAATAAGCACAGCTGAAGCGTCACTTACAGAGACACACTCCTGTTGTGAGTGTTGTTTTGCGGTATGCGGGGCTTTGCAAATGCTTTGAAGAAAACTTAGTGCCAAAACCTTTCTCTTCTTAGTGTTTCAGATTTTATTTGTGTATTTGAATGTGTGTCATTTGATCAATTCAGACCAAATCATTATTGTTTTTATCCAGAGGTGTGATGTAGTGGGACTAGCCAAATTTTATTATTATTATTATTCCACATGATGTGCACATATAATATGTAGTCAAAGCCTCGCGTCTTTACAATGTCTGTCATTTCTTGTGTAGGAAGAAACGGACAGTTTGTTGTTCATAGCGGCCACTCAGAAAGGGGAAATGTATGTTTATTTTGTTTTCCATTATATCTGAACACTTACATTATGTTTAATATTGCTATACATATAGTTTAAAATCATGCCTAGTTTAATATTTATACTGTATATGGGACATTAAAAAGGGTATTTCATCTTGGTTTGTATATTTTTGCTATCTACTAATGATAATGAAAACATTTAATATGTTTCAAAGGTTTTATATATTGACCAAAATAATAACAGTCTTATGTTCCAATACGTTTTCCTTTAGATCACTAAAGTAAAGAGATTTAATTGTAAATTATTATTATTTTTTACTGTAGGAAATATCCTGCTGCATGCCATTAAATCAGTTAAGGATATTGCTATCTGCCTAGGTACATTTGATTAGTTTTTTTGCTGTGCAGTTCACAGCATGCTGAGGAATATCTCTATCAGTGGAGCGCTGTGTTGACTGAGACACTTAGATTTAATATATTTTCTTTCTCTTCTGCGTCATATCGCTGTTGAGTGAGAGATGAGCATGTGCTGTGTGCTTTTACCCGCCTAAGTGGCCTTTCTCTCTGGCGGTCCCCCTGCAGGGATCAGTCCCAGACAGTTGGTCTTTACTATTTAGCGAAGGTGCATTGACACAATAAATATGGATGTAACTTTGAAAGCCTTTAGTTATTTTTTGTTAAAATGAGGGTTGAGGTGGAGGTTATAAAGAGTTTTAATTTTGCAGCTTGGTCGCAGTGGACTGACCGAGACAATATGACACCATCTCACTCTTTCACTCTCTGGAAATGGACTAGAGTAGCAACTACCGACACTGTAATGGAAACACACAGCTCTGCTGGCCTTTGTATGTGAGCAGGATTTTATAATGAGGTGTTCAACATATTGGCAATAAAGATAAATCTATGATTACCCATCAGCGTGTTTTTACTTTAAACACTGTATGACCAAATGTGTGTGGAAACCCCTGTGCACATACCTTTTTGGATTTTTTTGACTGGGAATGTTTATGTTTTTGTTTTTACCACCTTAGTTCCATTATTGGGAGTTGTTCAATATCTTTAGCCATGTTAGTTCTCTAAGGATGGCAATGTAGGTCTGTCGGTCCACCACTTGGTCCCAACTGAAACTACATTGGATGGATTGCCCTGAAATGTTTTAGACTTTCATGGTTCCCAGAGGATGAAATCTACTAACTTTTTTTCCAGCAATATCAGCAGATCAAAGTTTCCACTTATCCTGTGAAATGTCTCAACATCTACTAGAACTGGCACAAATGTTGCTCCAGACGTTCATGGTTCCAAGAAGATGAATCCTAATGACTTGTGACCCCCTGCTATATTGAACACATGTTCATATCCAGTCCAAATTTTGATTTATCCAGAAGTTTTATGACCAAATACATGCAAAACAGATGGCATTCCCACATTAAGTGCTAATTAGAAAATTTTAGTTTGCCAACATGCCATACTAAGATATCTGCTGAGCATCGGTATATTAATATTGTCATTTAGAGCGTAAAGTATGCTTTAAGTGCTGGGTATTTTGGAGTATTTCAGTCATGTATTGTGCATGAAACACCATACTGATTTCAGAAACTTGGATATGCTTCCTGGAGTATTCTCATAGAAACCAGGAATTCTGTGGCATGTAAACACTTTACACAGGTTTCTCTGTAGGTACAGAACCATAGACTGTAGTACAGAACACAGTGGCTGAGATAGTGAGAAATTTAAGACACAACTGCACAGTGACAATCCTAAAACCTGAGTCATTTAAACAGGGATAGGAATAACCAGGTTTCTCATGTTCCATGCAAACGTCATCTCCCGAATATGATAAAACCAGAATAGTAGTGGTATGATAAAACCAGAATAGTAGTCATTGTGAGCATGTTAGTCTTTTGCTGAAAGCTGTGCCAAAGTGTAAAGCCTCAGGCTACAGAGCTGCGAGCATGGCTGCAATCTAGGTGAGTGGGATTTGACAAATAGGTGTACTGTTTGTATCCACATACTTATGGCCATGTAAGGAATAAAAGAAGAGGGATGTTTTGCTTTTAATCATAGTTTTTCAGCTTGACAGATAAATAACTTAAAAACATATTTCTTTACAAACTTATAATTCAGTTTATAGAAACAATCACACCATGTGCATCATATGATCAATATCAATGAACCATGACTTGCCCGTACATTATAAACACTGTCCATAAACACTGTACTGCCACTGTCAGAGCATGTGGGTAAAGTGCTGGGTGAGTCTGTCTGTGGGCAGAGACGTTGAATGTCGTCACATTCTCATGATGTTGGCGAGAAGGGGCAGCCTGACGTCACGCCACTTATCGGGTATCTTACATGTGTTGCCATGGTGACCCTGGAGAAGAAGTGAACAAAGAATTCCAGGTCAATGACATCACCTCTCACTTTCACAGGAACGTTTTTTTTTCTTCGTGGCACATTGAAACCAGAGACTGAGCATGTCATTCACAAGCTCCTCACACAGAGAAAAGAAAGGCTTCATTGTACAGAAGGAAAAATCTGTTTCTCTGCCTGGGAGAGTTCACTCTTCATATAAATCCTACAGCGTCCTGTGATTTCTGCGGGTGTGGCTCCAAATCTCATTTGCAGGAAACATCATCCCAGTGTCTTTCCAGTAATTTCATTTGCACGGATGTTAAACTGCTTGACTCCTCTGATAGAACATCACTTTGAGCAGGAAATTTAATTTGAAAGATACCTTGAATGCTGCAGAGTAGCTTCAGTTTAAAACCCAATTTTTGTTACAACTCTAAGCAGTAGACACTTGATAGCTTGTTTACAACTGTGGTGAAAAGTAACTTAGTACATTTACTATATTTTAAAGTACCTTTTATGGTACTTTATAACATACTTTATACAAGGTAATTCATAGAAAAATATTGTACTTTTTACTTCACTACATTTATTTGCTAACTTTAGTTAGTCTACTAGTTACTTTACACATTCAGATTATTAATACAACATATAATCAGCAAATAAATAATAATATTATTATATCAGTAAGACCTTGATGATCCCCAGGGGGAAATACACAAGCTACACAGCAGTATATGAAGTAATTTATAAAATGTATATAACAACACGTTGAGACTTGCCTAGATTTACCAGCTGCAACATTAAAGTGAACCATAGTCCAATCATATACAGTAATATGCCTTATTCTCAAAAGGGCCATTCTACAAAATTAGTAGGCTACTTTTACGTTTGGTACTTTTATGTTGATGCTCTTGTACCAAGAAAAATATTGAATGCAGGACTTGTAATAGTATTTCTACACTCTGGTATGGCTACTTTTTCTTAAGTAAAGGATCTGAGTGCTTCTTCCACTACTGTAAACAGCACACTATAATTTAGTTCAAGGACATGTTTTAAGTGTTTGTTGAAGTTGAAAATATCTTCTTGACATTTACAAGCTTTGCTATGAAGCATTGACAACTATTGTATTAACTGTTGATACATTATTCACATAGCTGTAAATATATTTAAAGGAACAGTTTGATATTTTGAGAAATACTCTT
>JAPMOB010244543.1:0-28753 GCA_029875015.1 Lepomis gibbosus | reverse complement strand
TACTCTTTATGTGTCTTAAAAGTCCAGCAGTGGGCACAGTTGTTTGTTTTATTAAAACAATACAGAATGGAAAGTAGATATCTCTTACAGGATATTAAACGTTATTTTGTATTTTTCTAGAGAGATCTTTACATATATATATTTATTTTTATGCATATAATATTCATGCACTAATCTTGTATTTTTATTTCTTATTTCCAATACTTGTTTTTCACATTACTTTTTTTAGCACATTAGGAGCGTACTACATTGCATTTCACAAATCATACTACTTGTTCATGTGACAAATAAAGATTTATAAAGGATTAAATATGCAGGATGCATTTTCACTGTCCTGCTTCACATCTCTTGTTGTTGTTGTTATGAATGCAGGAATATGGGCAATCACCATCATTTATAATCAGACTTTCACGCTCCATTTATTCCAGATAAATTCATGGAGCACATCATCACCTACAATGAATTTGCAGAGAATCCGGCAATAATCGACAATCCCAATTTGGTGGTTAGAATTGCAAACAGGTGAGTCTTCCTACTCCCTAATTCAGGCAGTGGACTCTCATAACGGATACACAGATGAGTCATTAATATGTAACATTACAGATAAAACCCCCTTTTCTCCCCGCAGGTATTACAACTGGACACTGGCAGCACCCTTGATACTTAGTATGCAGGCTTTTCAGAAGAGCTTGCCAAAGGTATCCTCTTGATCTAATGTGTTTATAGTGATCACTTTTATCTTATATCTGTATGTTATATCTACTAACACATGAATAATTTATCCGACTGACAGGCTACAGAGGAGGCCTGGGTGAAGGAGAAAATGCCCAAAAAGTCAGGACGTTGGTGGTTCTGGAGAAAGAGCAGCGTAAAGCAGGTACTGACTGTGTGGCTCAGCCAAAAGGCTTTAGGTAACCTCACGAGTCACACTTCTATCCGTGTGTCTGCTGTGAGGTCAGTGGGAATACCACAGTGTTTGAGTAGCTTTGCATTGTAAATGAGTTGAGACACTTCCATCAGTAACCATCTCTGTTTTGCATCATTATGTAAGGCCTTTTAAGTTATGAAGGAAGCTTTTATCAATGTAGTTATCTTATATAGTTAAATCATACATTTTATTGTTAACTGGTTTTAAACTGTAAATTTATCTCAAAGTATCTTCTTCTCTTCAGTTATCATCAGAGACCAAGTTAGAGAGACAGGAGTCTCAGAGCAGAGAGAGCCCTGCCCTTCACCAGGCCCCAGAAACTCAGTGAGTCAGCAACCAAGCTCTTCCTCACAACACTACAAACACGCACCAACACAAGCAGTGTTGGGTAAACACAGAGGCTCGATTAGCATGTTAGTCACAGCAGTGCTGTCATTTTATGACTCATAAACTCATCTTTAAGAAATTTAAGGAGAAGGACTGGAAATTATTTTTGAACCAGGCAGCTGTCTTTGTGTTAAATTATTAAGGATGCATCCAGTTTTGTATAAAATAAGAAGTCAAAAACCTTCTGCACATTCACTGTTGAAAAAAGCAGAGAGGCAGAGAAGCAGGTCTGCTGCCCTCTGGTGACTCTAAATCATTCTGCACGGTTTTTGTTGACTGAATCACATTATCTAGTATAAACGTGGCTTTACGTTGGTGCCTTAACTTGTTGTTGTGCTTATTTTTACATAGATTTGTCTAAAACTCAGTTGCCATTGCAGTTGGACTGGACTTTTTCCTTTTGGAAGTTTTCTATAGTCTTAATATTGGTTGCTGATCTCGCTTTAAGACTGTGTTCTCTGCTACAGGCAGAAAGCAGCTGAGTGGTCCAGCGATGATGAGACTAAAGAGCTGAACTCCGTGGCACCTGCTCTGACACCCACTGAGCATGTGCAGACACAAGGCCCGGCGCCGGCGCCATGTCCCTCCTACAAGAAGTCCCTCCGCCTGTCGTCTGACCAGATAGTAAGACAAGTGATTACTGATAATGGTAGTGTGACTAAAATTAGGCAAAGACAGAAACTCAGTTTGTTATTTTTTGTTGTTGTTTGAAGCCAAGTGAAAAGGTGTCGGCCTGAGAGGCAAGAGGCAACATAGACAAGTGACGAATAGAGGATCACACACATGTACAAATAAACTACCAACCAGCAAGGATGTGGACGAGAAACGGGACAATGTAACGAGAGTCTCCAGTCGAAGATGATCTATGAGCTTTTTATTAAATGTTCTAATTTGCTAAAATCTGAAGAATTTCCTTTAGTGATAGTCTTCAACCCTAACTGACACTGAAAATAAAAAGACCTTGGCGTAAGGTTAACTTCTGCGAGGACTTCTCTAGCACGCTCCTTATCTCTGCTTGAGGCTACATTATTTGCCAATACTAGCGTAACACAACCGAATCACCAACCAGTGTTGGCGGTCGAGTTGCAATGTGTGATCTTTTTTAACTGTCCTTTGTGAGTCACAGGATGTTATGGGAGTGTAGTCTGTGGTTACTCTTTTCCTGTGTCTTACAGGCCAGCCTAAAACTAAGAGAGGGGCCTAATGATGTCACCTTCAGCATAACCACTCAGTACCAGGGCACATGTCGGTGCGAAGGCACCATCTACCTGTGGAACTGGGACGACAAGGTCATAATCTCTGACATCGATGGCACCATCACCAAGTACGGGAAAGTCTAAATATCGACCTCTTCTTTATACTTTGTTCTCACACAGCAGTTCTCACCTAACCCTAACTCTGTCCGGTTCTCCGGCTGCTGGCAGAGAATCTTTCAATCCCATTCACAATATTTGAAATGAGAAGTGTGGCTGGTTAGGTTCAGCTCCAGCAGCCGTATCACGGATCTCACGGTTCTCCTATGAAATCAGGTTGGTCATGGCTCTTTAATAATTACTACCCTGATCATTTCCCCACAGATCAGATGTGTTTGGTCAGATTCTACCTCAGCTCGGGAAAGACTGGACTCATCAAGGAATCGCTAAGCTTTACCATTCAGTGCATGAGTAAGAGACAGATCGCTGACATCTTTTATGCTAACAGAATAGTAATCAAGGAAAACATTGACGTCAATAAAATATCTGACCGCCACAGGAACGGTTACAAGTTCCTGTACTGTTCTGCGCGAGCAATCGGCATGGCTGACATGACCCGAGGGTATCTGCACTGGGTGAACGACCGAGGGACCCTCCTGCCTCAAGGACCCCTCATGCTCTCGCCCAGCAGCCTCTTCTCTGCCTTCCACAGGTAAGAAATCCTTCCACTAAGCCCCCGCTCACCAGCATTACTCGGATAAGACACGGTATGGCTTAAATTCATTACTTAATTTAAGTAATAGATGTTGAAAAGCCTCCAAGGATTTGCAGCAGCATTGACAGATCTCTGGCATTAATAACAGTTATTTTAGTTAATAGTCTGCCAGGAAATGACAGTGGAGCTCAGGCAGAAATGTCTATCAGAGGTAATTTATCTCAATACAGATTACAGTAATTCAGCTTTGTCTTTTGTTTTCCTTGCTGGAATTAAAATTCGTTTCAACCCTGGCCAAACAACCTGTCACATTCAGTTTTTTATAACCAGAAACCTCAGTTTGATGCAGGGTTTTATGTATTTGCACTGATAGGCAACCTTACTAACCAAGTTTTTTTTGTTGTCCTAATTCATTTAAAGACAGAGTGTTAAGTCTGTAATCCTTTTTATTTTAATTCTCTTGTTAGAGAGATCATAGAAAAAAAGCCTGAGAAGTTCAAGATCGAATGCCTCACAGACATCAAGAACCTCTTTTTCCCCAACACACATCCCTTCTATGCCGCCTTCGGAAACAGAGAAAATGTAAGTGTAGCATTTTTGTTGTTGTGTGGTCATAAGGTTTGGGGGGGTTTTCCTCGATGTCACATGAAAGATGGAGGGTTTGCAGGTGTAATGTTAAGTGCAGTTAGATGCCATTACTCTAAAAAAAGTTCCTTAATGTCTTTTATTCTGTATTTAAGGACGTGTTCGCCTACAAGCAAGTGGGCGTGCCCGTGTGTCGCATATTCACAGTGAATCCCAAAGGAGAGTTAATCCTCGAGCAAGCCAAAGGCAACAAAACATCGTAAGTATTGAGCTGTCGCTGGAGTCATTGTTCTTGTCTGTCAGCTGTCGCTCAGACCAATGTTTCGTGTTCCTGATGCTGGTTGTTATTTCCCAGATATAGCCGGCTGAGCGAGCTGGTGGAGCACGTCTTTCCTTTACGAAGTTCACAAGACAGCGCCACCTTCAGCTGCCCAGAGTTCAGCTCCTTCTGTTACTGGAGACAGCCGATCGCTGAGTTGTGTTTTGAGGAGCTGCTATAACTCAAACTGATGTTAATGTTTTCTATTAATTACTTGAAATCATTGTAAATCAGAGCAGTGATTTTTTTTTTTTTGACTATATGCACAAGCGTAATACCGATAAGTCCTTGTAATTATCAATTTTGTAAGCCACTGGAATCGTTCAATATTATCTTAAGACACATTCCACTTCAGTGAAAAAGCTTGGGATATTTATGTATTCCATATCTTTTAATTGAGGTGTTCGTTGGACTTGACTTACACATTTAAGAGGTGTATTTGAAGGCTCTGTCAGCTTTTGGCAGAGTGATCAGTTCCTGTTCTTACTATTTGCAGTGTCTTTTGTGACCATGCTTGTGATATTGCCTA
Organism: Lepomis gibbosus; assembly: GCA_029875015.1. NCBI lineage: Eukaryota > Metazoa > Chordata > Actinopteri > Centrarchiformes > Centrarchidae > Lepomis > Lepomis gibbosus. The sequence continues at coordinate 24,097 of JAPMOB010244543.1, read as the reverse complement.
AGCACTTATTTAGGCACTAGAGATAACAAATACTGACTGTGTTGCGCTTTCTCTCCCTGACCTGAGAGCTATCATAAAAAACACAATACTATTTTCAGCAGCTACATTTCCATCGCTTTGTAAGGCCTTATTCACTCTACGGTCTTATTAAATGTGTAATAATCCTACATGAATTTAATAGTTTATTAATAGTTAATAATTGCATTGCAAGAAAAGGCACTTTCTAAACTTTAGATACTGCTGCCAGTGTTTCCCACAGAATGAGGTGGGGGTGCAGCAGGTTATATTTCTGGCATGTTATTTGTTATTTCACCATTTTAATTCTACTTCATTCTCCTCCTTTTTCTAGTGTTTACTCGCTACTTGAATCTGCTCACCTTGCTTTTCCGTTCAGTTCTCTTCTCCCCACACACACTTATACCTCTCATCTGTTACGGCAAACACAGCAGCTTGCCCCACCTCTTTTTATCTCTCTCTCCCTGTATGGGTCTGCTCTGCTGATTTGGTCCTTTATGAAGTCGTCGAAAAATGAATGATATCTGCACTGGTGTGTTTACTGTCCCTGTACCTGGTTCGTGCTTGTAAAATATCAACTGTGTTCGCGTCTTGTAACGTAATACCAGATAACATCTCTCTCTGTGTTTCTCTGCAAAATGCTGAAGTGGGTAAACAAATTTACTTTGGCTGTTATTTGGTATTAAATATTTTTCCAAAATCAAGACTTAACATTAGAAAACTGTTTTTGCTGAATTTTAAAACAGATCTTTGCTGATGTTTTTGCCGCACTTGTTTGATTTTTGCAGTCGTGGAAACTAAATTATGTTAATGATATGCCTCTTTGTTGTTGTTCTTTTCACACCGAGTAAAATGTTATGAATTCTTTCTATGAAAGTGATAAAGTTTGTGTGAAGAGAACACACGGTATTTTCTTTAGTTGCGTGTCGTCAAATTTCACTTTTCAGTGAAGAACCTTTGCTGCTACTGCTTCGAGCATTTTCTGTAGATTGTTGTGATTACTTTATGGTATTCCAGTTTATATTATGATGTACGATAATGTAAGCACAAAATATGTTTTAGATGACTGTTTGATCTGTTTTCTGTTAGACAGTGTGAGAGGTGAGCTCTGAAAACATGAATTATTTAAAGTCATTTTTATAGTGTCAGATCTGCTGCACATAAACTCTGTATACATGGTATATTTACTGTATACGTACAATGTATTGTATTAATAAAGTGTTAAATCAAATACTGGATGATGCTTTAATAATTTGTTATTTAAAGAATCATAAAAGCTTATTTTGCACACTGACAATTTTAGCACCAACGAGAAGAGCGGGATGTGTCTGTGGTGGGGTTATACAGACCAATACAACTAATGCCAGAATATCTTTTAATAAATGGGATCAACTGGAATTCAAATTTTTGCATTAATAATTCATTAACATCAGCGATGGCACCATGTGTTTTAAAATATTCAGGAAGAAACTCAGATTACAATTAAATGTTCAAGCAAAAAACGTATTTGTGAGATCCAGGTCACAAACAAGACTTTACAATCAAAACCATAAAATAATTATACTGTAAACAGACTACATAATCACTCATGAATGCAATAATCTATTTGGAGACTAATTATTCCACTTTTTGTTGCTCGTCTTTTTTCCATCCTGGTAAAGGGAGAAAGATCCTCTTTCCCACCGCCATTAATGTAATATCACTGTTAGTGTGTATCCCCATTAATGAACAAAATATTCCACTTACGGCTCATATAAGGTGTCAGCTGTCTTTAAAAAGAGCGGGGCTACCGTTTTGACGGGCTGGGGTAAAGGAGCACAGCGCTGAACGATGACAGGATCTCAAAGGACGAAGAGATGGCGAGTTTTCCAGAGGTCATGACCATTCCTGCTCGATCTCCTCTCTTCAGTGACAGAACGAGGCTCAGTGAGGTTGAGCTGCTGCAGTTACATCGGTCAAGTGACAGCGGTGCTTCTGCCCCTCCTGACAAGAACCCCATGGAGTCCAACCTCTGGATGCTGCGATTGGACACGGACAGGACCGCCTGGACTCTCTCACCCCGCTGGGCTGTGAGCACAGCGGTCACCAGGTAGCGGCCGTCTGTGGGAGCCGTGAAGACCCCTGAAAGCACAGGGAGATCACTTCATACACAGATATATATTTGACAGGAACTGTTTATTTCCACCAATTTGGTCCAGACTAAAATATTTTAACAACTATTGGATGGACTCATGACATTTTGTACACACATTCATGGTCTCTAGAAGACTAACCTTATGGATTAGAGCGATTACCTTTCCTCTGGCGCCACCATGAGGTTAAAATTTTTGGTTTCTAATAAATGCCTTGACAATTATATTTGATAGATGCAATGAAATTCGTAACAAACATTTATTTCCTCAAGATGAATTTAAATCAGTTTGATGATCCCTTTACTTTTCACTTTGCACCATCATCAGTTCACTATTTAAATTTGTCCAAAACTAGGAGTGTTTATTTTTACATTTCTTTCACTGAAAAATATATAAAATAATTATGGTGTGTTTTCTGGATGGATCTGTACCAAACAAATATGTTTTCTTAAGTCTCTACAATAGGATGTGTATGTCAGGACATTTCTGCAGCACGACAGTACTTAATTTAAAATGGTATTTTAACACACATTTTACCTATAACAAATATTGCACCTCTTGCGATTTGAATATTGCAGTCGGCCATGTTGCTATTTCGATAAAATCTGGATTAATTGTTCAGCCCTACATTGAGTGTAGTATTAATTATTAAAACATTGCATGCTAGACAAGGGCAGTGACAATGGTAAACATTACATCTGCTAAACATCTGCTAAACATCTGCATGTCAGAATAGTCATTATGAGCATATTGCTGAAGTTAGCATTTAGCTCAAAGCTGTGCATGAGTCCGTGCTTACGTATGCCGTAAGCTAAAGTCTAGTACGAGAAAATAGTCCACAGAGAACCAGTGCAGTAACTCTTCCCAGTAGAACTTTGAGTGCTGCTGCAACAGTCAATGAATCAATCCGGTATTCAATGGACAGATGATGAATTGACAAGCAACTTTGATAATCTATTAATTGTTGATTAAACGATCAAATTCAATTTACAACAGTGCAAAGTGAAATTACAAACGGCAGTAAAATGTAGGTTTACACGTCATTGTCTGGGTCAGTGACAGTCCAAGATACCTGTGTGAACGTCATAGTGTCCTCCATCGTTCACCAGCACCTTGTCAAATCGAATGATTCCAATCTCTCCCTGGAACGGCGGAATGGTCAGACCAGCTGAGAATGACACCGTCTCCCCTGAACACAGAAAGCATCACCCACTGACAAACAATTTATTAACAGAGGCAGGAGCCTGTATAATGAATCAGTTCTGACCTGAAGCCACGGCAGGTTTGTGTGGTGATGGTCTGTGGAGTATGTTCACATCTGTTGATCAGAAGCAAAGTTTCATCTGCTCTTTGAAGGCTCAGTTAGGATGCAGCACAAAACAAAAGTTTTATGAGTATCTACCTGAGACGAGTGGCGTGCTGGGGTTTAGTGAATGAGTGGATTTGACTTGGGGAGAAGCTGTGAAATAAAACAAAAGGATGACTCACATGGAGGAATCATGGTGGAAAACACGTAGAGCAGAGTGAATGTACGTGTGGGAGTGTCGGACCTGGAGCTCCTGCAAAACCCTGAATGGTCATCATGCTGCCGTCTGTCCCCTTGGGCAACTTGGATGAGCTCATCTTGCCAGGGGGTCCTGCCACTCCGGTCTCTATCACAGGTGGCCGTGGGAGGGAGGCATCCAGGGGACTGGCAGGCACCATTGGGCTCTTACTTGAACCCTGTCCTGCGTCCTCCACAACAACCGGAGCACCTGAAAAGACAGATAGGCGTGAGCTATGGATCTGAGACTGCAGGTCAGAGGGAGACAGATGCAGGGTCAGATGTCTGGAGGTCAGATGTGTAAACAAACCAGCTGGTTACATAGAGACTCTGAAACACGATCTCAGTCAAAAACCTTTGAATTATGAGCAAAAGACAGGAGCTTTCTTATTGCCAGCTGACTCTGGAGACATACAGCTTTGACCTTTGGGCCAACTTCAGTTATCTTCACAGCAATCTTAAGCAATGTCCACAGTGGTTAAAGATGTTTTTTGCAGTATTAAATCTTTCTCAGTAACATTTCGACATTTCATTTTAAACGTTTGTAACTTATGTTATTTACAATAGCTGCATTCCATTCAGGAGCACCAAAAATGTGGTAAGCTCCTAAAGCTAAAAGAATCACATTCATGAAGGAACAAAAAGCTAACACGTGTGCTCCAATGCTAGCATGGAAATCAAGCTTCAGGTTTACAAGTAAGTATTCAGACTGTCATTGATCCATCTTGTGCATGTCAATCAAAGAAGACAAAAAAACAGGAGAAGCTCATTGAGCAACTACGTCAGTCATATGTCTCGACTTTACTATCAATACGACAGGAGAGTTCACCTTGTATTTTAAATGTGCACATTAACTTTTTTTTTTGGTCTTTCAAGCGAGGCATGACATAAAATGTTTGACAACCAATGGCCCAATGCAACCAGAGATACTGTATTTAATGGTAAAGTCTCTTGACAAATCTGTCATTTAATTCTATTGCAAACTGTAGTCTAAAACTGTATAATGAATTTAAAATTAAATGTAGAAACTAAAAATGTTCGTTTTCACATTTGTAGTATTTACTGGAGGAATCGTCTTAGTTAATTTGAATGACACTTTCGGTTACTCCTGGTATTTTCTTCATGTCCTACATTTCACATGAAGCAGGCCCACAGTGTAATTTTATGACATCTCAAATTGGAGTCTTAAGTCAAAAGTGCCTTTAGAAATGACTTGTTTGCACCGACAAATATTGACAAACTTCATAGCAGGTACCTGTGATCATATTTTATGTTGTATTTCCACTTTTCACTTTAAAAGCAACGTGCAATTGTTCTTATGTTTATGGTGGGGCAAACAGTGAGTGATTATCTGAGCCTGTTATTATAAACATAAACAGAGAAAATGACCGACCACTGCCTCATCTGCCATCGTACGGTGATCCGCTCTGCACCGCATGTACCGCATGCATTCCTTAGAACCACCGCTGAGACGAACATGGAGTTTATCAACAAATCAACCATCTTTGCTGGGGGCATTTAGTCGCTGTTACCTCTCATCTGCAGGCCCCACCTTTGCTCTTCCAAAAGGTCGCAGCACATAAAAGGCATACCAGCAGCATACCAAGGCACAGCCACATGTTCAATCTCCAGAGAGCTTGTCCCCTCACCCCAGGGTAAAGGGTAATTTAGTATAGAAGCCAGAAAAGGCTGCCTGTTAAATACAACATGTGAAGTGGAACCGCCGTGTAACCATAAAACAGCCCAGGGGGCAACGTCTGTGCATATACGCACATGTGCATGTGTTTCACTGGTCTGCGTTTATTAGTCGTGTCGCTCCCCATATAAACGGAGGTATGTGCTCCAGTGAGTAGTCTTTGATGAGAGGGATTCAAAACTGATTTCAGACCCATTGCTACAAGGATAAAAGAGGCATGCAACACAGGATGTACGTATGTATGTGAGAGTGTTTGTCATGATTAAAGAGGTGAGCAGTAAACAAATGCAGCTGGATCTTCTGTCGACCACAAATTTGTGTCCTTTCAACAAAGCCGCATGGGAAACCCTTAAGGATACGACAGTCAGGATAACGGGGTATAAAAAGGACCAGCCACCAAATGCCCCAGGCTTTATTGTTCCTGAGAGGGCTTTCTGTCAGGTCCCATCTTGTTTTTGCTTCATGAGGTTATCATGTTTCACCGCCGATCAGCGTGTCACCCTACAAGTCGTGTTATCTCTCAAAGGTCACTGACCTACCAGCGTGACCACTGAGCTTTGTGAGAAGCAGGAAAGCATCCTTTGTTATCTCAGAACGTCCCCATAATAGGGCTCTACAATCATGTTTCAAGTGACCTCTCCAAACACAATGAGAAGGATGTGCTTTATCCCAAGGGAAAGGGATTAGGAAACAAATACATTTAACAGGGCACTAACAAACCGAGGAAGTAGGACTTTGTAGTGTACGGCTTGTTTTTGTGATCAATTATTTATTGAGTTTTTCAAACAACAGCCAAGGTCTTGTGGTGAAAAGCTAGTGCTGTGAAGACCATGAGATGTGGTTGAAGGGGAAAAGCCATTAAGTGGACCTGGTATTAAGACTTTTTGGAACAACTTTCTAACAACTTTTTAAAAAGGGTTTATACATTGTAAATAAGGGCTTTATTTATTGTTGATAAATCATGTACTCATACGTTTAATGCCTCAGTTATTAGCCAATAATAGTATACATTTTGGGTTCCCGGGTTTTGAAAAATCCCTGTTTACCATCTTCTAGCAGGACACATGATTTAACTTTTTAGATAAAAAAAGCTATTTAGTTCATTAGGTAGACACGCTAATGGACTACTTACCCACAGAGTATCTGGACCAAATCTACTTATTAACAACTTATCAATATTTATAACTATATATATATTCTTACCAAAGAAAAAGCATAAGCACTAGAAGATTTTGTATAACCTGGCAACCTAAACGTTGCTCTTGGTGGTATATAACTGATCTATAAAGTATAATTAAATGATTGATTAACAATTAATAAAGCCATTAGTAGCAATGTTTTATAGATGGTGCCAATATTTCAAACTTCTTTTTCCAAAGTCAAGATTTGACTTAAATGCTCAGTTTGTTCTCAACTTAGAGCAGTTGAAAATATGTGGCACACTGTTGAATAAAGAAATTGGCTTTCAAGAAAAACCTCAGTGGCTTATGTACTTTCTTTCACGTTGTGTCAGCAAGCTAAAAAAAATCAAAGCGAGAATGATCACTAGTATGCACTGAAAGCAACAAAATCATGTCAAGAATGACTTATTGCATCTTTCTGGGTCACTTTCCTGACACTCTCATTTAAGGTTAACAACCGGTATGAGATCATGGTAAACCCACTGACAAATGGCCCCTGGGACCCCTTTGAGCATTCACACTGTTTATTTCAACAAAAAAGGAGCTCAGCCATGAAAGTTAAAAAACTGCAGATGGAATTTAAGAGACGGGAGTAAAATAAAGCACTGAAGAGGGTGTGAGAAAAAATGAGATCCAGTAGCACCTAATCTAAAGACTCTGAGCTCTTGGCTCTGAAATAAAGACGCCCATGAGTGGCCCCTGTGAGGGAATGACAGATAAGCTGTGTAGAGATCTCTCTGCAATGGACTCCTCCGAGCAGCATTTTCCAGTCGCTTCAGATAAGCTTCATGCAATAGGATGAGGCAGCTGGCAGGGCAAAGACCAACAGGGAGGCACTGTTTTTACAGAACCAATGGCCCCTGTAACGTCATCGAGCACGAGTGGAAATCATGAATAATTGTGCGCCCGCTTGCGAAACTTCCCAGTGACAGAATGATGAATTAAATGACATTTAATGACAACGAAGGGTGGAGTGGCAATGTGTCCCAAGTCATCACAGATTGGCAAAAATGAGAAAACTGTCATCTCACAGCTACAGAGAAGCAAAACTAAAAACATATCTTGATGCAAAAAACCTTGGACTAGAACCAGAACAAGAACCAGGATTACTTTATTCCAGCTCTCCTCCCATGAGATTCTGGACTGGATCATGTGCTGCATCACCTGCCCCATAAACCAGTGACTGAAAACTAACCGGTCCCAGAGGAAGCTCGTTAACATTATGGGCGTGCTTCTAGTTCACATTTACAACTGAGAGTGTCAGAAGTCCAGCTTGGTCTCATAGGCACCATTAATATGCAGACTTACAGGAGGTATGCAACATATGCACTGATCTGACAATCTGTTCTCTCAAAAATGCAACAAAGCTAAGTCTTACAATAATATCCAGCATTAATGATAAACAAATGGCTAAAGATCCACATGATATAAAACTAGGCGAACAGGATCAACCTGATGTTTTCACATTTTACACCCAAAAAACTACACATTCATATAAATTAATGCAAACTTGGACACACAAAAAAGCTAAGTGAGCAATATTTATTTAGGCCAAGGCATTGCTCAACACAAGTGGGGTCTATTAAATCAAGCATGTGTCTTCAATCAGCTCTGCCTCCTTTAACTGAGAGCATGGTTAAATGAAAATCCAACTTCCTCTCAATCACACCCCGAAAACACCCCTCGATATTGCAGCCACCCAAATAACATAGCAATGATCTAAAATGTTGGGAGATATTACTATTTGGTTGATCTCAAGCGTCTAATTAAAACGTTTTTGGATACTAAATCAATCTTAGCCTGGAAAATTTGGTTCAAAGCAAAACTATGCAACTTTTACAGAAGAACAGCCACTGTGGCCACAAGTGACAGCACAAGCACAAGCAGATATTAGTTATAGTCTGTGATTCAGCAACAGTAGTGACATTAGCTATCAAAAGCTAGTGGTCAAAACCCTTCAGTGTATTGACAAGCGTGTATTTCATTGCTTATGGATTCAACATTTCCTTTGTAAGGAGAATGCATTATGTATTTGTTCAAAAGTGTACACCTAAAAGGCAATAATGTTTGCCATCCAGTATCTACAGCTTACCTGTCTTCCGAGGATTGCTGTGCGTTAGCACCTGGAGGTCTCTGGCTACATTAGAGATGTGGCTCTGGAGGTTCTGACAAGTTCCCCTCAGTCCTCCAATATCTCGGGCATGAGCCCTGACTGTACCATTCAGCTGCTCGACACAAGTCCACAACCCAGTGACGTGTTTATTCAGACCCTCTTTGATCCTCTGGAGGCTACTGGAGATAGGGTCCAGCTTGCTGCATAAAGTCTCCACACTAACAATGCGTCTATCCATGTGGGCAATCGCCTTCCCGACATCTTCCGTTTGTTCCTTGCAGTTGTCGGTCCTGGCTTTCACCTCCCTTCCCAGCTCGTCCAGCCGGTTTCTCAGCTCATGGTGCTGAGTCCTGTGGAGATCCATGAGGTTTATGGCCTCTTGCTCAGCCCCTGCTGTGGTGTTGAGACTCTGCAAGGTATGAGACTGCTGGTGGTCTACATTTGATAGCGAGTACTCCAACCTGTCCACGCGCCCTTTCAGATAGCTCAACTTGCCATGTACATTCTCAATGCTATTGCTGTAGTTAAGTAGTTGCCCCTCCATGGCTCGGAGACCATTTTTCTGGGCATTTAGACTAGTTTCCATAGCATCTACAGCAGCTCTGCAGCTCTGGAAGTCTTGCTGAATGTTTTCTACAACTCCAGTCAAATTACTTTTGCACTCCTTTGAGCACTGCTGGTCCAAGACATCAAATCGATCCTCCAGAGTTTGTAGGGAGCCCTTTAGATAGTTAATGTCCCTCTGCAGAGCATTCGGACTCTCTGGCTGGCCACCAGATGGGGAGTTGGTGCTTGTTTCTACCAACAGGGTACTGAGTCTGTCTTCCATGGAAGACAGCTTGTCCTCCAGAGTCTCCCTCAGGTCTTTGATGGCCTCTGTCTGTTCTTTCTTTAGCTTCTCCTCCACATTGAGGCACTGGGCCAGTACAGTCTTCTGAGATGAGTTTAGAAGGATCTCAAGGTTCTCCACATGAGCCAGAACAGAGTCAGATACCCGGGGGTCTCCCTTTCTTGGATCAACCATCTTGGTCTTAAGGTCCTGGATCTCGTTGCGGAGGTCAGTCTCCTTTGAGTCCATGAGTTCGGCCAGGCTGAGGTAGTTGGCTTCTTGTCCATCACACTGTTCGCGGACTGACAGGATTTTATAATCGCACGAGTTCTTCAAGTCTGCCAGTTTGATTTCCATGCCCTCCATTAACTCCTCTCTCAGAGCACGGATCTTCTCATCCAGGTAGCCACGCAGGTCTGGGTCACTGGCCGGGGCAGTGGACAGATGGTTCTGGGCGGCTTCTATTAATAGATGAATTTGTCCTTCGTGGCGGTTGACACGGCCCAGCAGGTCATCCAGAGTAATTGTCTTCGACTTCAGATCGTCTGTGACCTGGCTGATCTTGTTCATGACCTCGTCCATCTGCGTTGTCTCATGCAGAGAAAAAAAGTCTTGCGTCTGAATGGTTTGGGTCTCTGCACCCCTCACACTGGCAGGCTGTCTGAAGTCGTGCAGCAACGTAGCCAGCATTTTACTGGCGTCCTCTTGGAAATCCAGTCTCAGATTGGAGGACATGTCTGTCATTTTGGCCTGCATGTCAAGGACCATCTGGGACAGTCGTTGCACCTCCTCCTCCAGGTGTTGTGCGCTTTGAGATTCTCCATGACCCCCCAGTGGCCTGTGACCTGTCTGACCTCCAAACTGCCCCTCCCTTCCCCATGGATGGTTCATCTGGCCCTCTGTTCGTCTTACTGGAGCTGTAGTGAGAAAAACAGAGAGGTTTGGGAAACAGACATACGAATGCTTTGATTCTGACATTTTCCCCACAGTTATGTACTTGTATCATTTTGTTTCACATATTTTCATGCTAGATTTCCTTAGTTATAATCATGTCTTTCACCTTGTTGGGCTGGAGTATGTCCAGAGGAAGATGGAGCATGAGGCAAACGCTCCACTTGGATTAGCTTTATGTCTTTCACCTCCATACAGTTGTGGCCCTGGTACCCCGGGCAGCACCTCCACTCCAGCTCTGTTACAGTCTTGTATGCAATCTTATACATGGGCCTAAAGTGTGTCTGATATCTGGAAGCACATGAAAACATTGTTTTCTAAAAATAAAAAGAACATTTCTGCTCATTAGATGCTCAGTATAAACTATACACACAAATACAATGTAAATTCTGAATCCCAGAACAAAAATGTCAAAAGTCCCATTTGCAATTATTTAATCATGCACTTGGCTGACTTCCCATTTATGAGGACACTGTTGGCTCACGTGGCTCTGCCAACCCGAGATTAACTACATTTCTCTCACGTGTTTGTTGCTCAATGAACGCTGAAGCAAAACAAAAGGCAAAGTCAGAGTGGTGTGGTTCCATGTTTGCCACTCATGAAGATTCAACACAGATGCCTGAAAATTCAGTCAGTGTTGAAGACTCTCCTAAGGGTAAAGTTCATTTATATTAGTCCCTATTAAGAGCCATTTGTTTAAAAAACAACAACAACAAAAAAACAGCTAAGCCCAATAAGTGCACTGTAATTATGACATAATGGCAAATTCACTAATATCTACAAGGTGTGGCCTTAAAGAAATAAAAGCTAAAGTATAGTATGACAATACAACTGTGAAGAACATATACTAGATCACAGGGGAACTTGGTACCAAACAAGACTATAAAAACACTACCTCAGGCGCATCCAAAAATAGTCTTTTTAACATCAATGTCATTCTTTTGTCAGTACATCAATCCACACTGTATGATAATGGCAACACAATTGCTTCAAGTTGTTAAAAATACTAACAAAAGAAGTCTTCCCTCCACCCAATGTTCCGGACTTCTGGGAACTTACATCACTTGTTGCGCACAGTTTGGCAGCTCCAGCGGACACGGTAGAACCTCTGGCTGCACGAAACTCTCCGTACCTCCCACGACGGCACAGCTCACGTTCTTGTGCACAACGTAGGCGCACCAGTTTCTGCAGAAAATCACCGGCTAATCACTCCTGATGCAGAAAGCTTCGGTGCGTATATTCACTGAAAGGACTACCTTTCCACAAGTGCTTGAATTTACTTACGCACAGAAAAGGATAAATGCGCAATCAAAGCAAATATATTTTCGTCAAAATGCAAACACGACAAACTATAGAAATCTAGATCACTCACTTATTTCTCTGACGTGTTCCGCTGCCCTGGGACAAGCTATGTTGGAAAGGTGTTCCACTGATGAGAGGAACAGCTATTAAAAAGTGAATAAGTGGCAGTACGCGCCTCATGTTTAAAATATAGATTGTTAAAAAACCTCCACTAACTTTTAGATTGTTCTCAGCGGTGAAGGTCTGTGGTCCAGTGATCAGTGAAGGCACCGCGGGTTGTTTCCTCTGTGGTGCGCAGACCTAAACAAGCTCCTTCCAGATGTAGCTCAGATGTGACGTTTCGGTCCCCCTCCCCTACCCAGTACTGACAGATGCCTTTTTTCAGTTTCTCTAAACACCAACACACACACACACACACGCAAGGGCGCGCGCACACACATACAAAATCCAACCTCCAACTTTATTTCAGCATCCAAAAAAATCATGTGACAGACCTCCATAATTTCCGTAGGTCTAATTTGGATAATGATTGTCTTTGTTTCAAAAAGGCACCATGATTATCCCCTGCCTAAAAATGTATTTTTGTTGTTTTTTTTTTTAATTTCATTGACGTTACTGAGTAGAAATAAGAACACAGACAAAGACAGATTTTGGTAAATATGTATTTTCTTATATAAAGAATCCAGACATTACTTGAGATATATCATGCCATGTACATAAGTTTGTCATAAGCATATTGTTACAAAAGTATAAACACATAAGAAAACAAATCTGTACAAATAAAGATGAACATAACCAACTCCAAAATAAAATAAATTAAAATAACCAAAGAGGCTTGTGTTCAGACTATCAAGTTGGACTCGTCCACCTCTTATGTAGATCTCTGCCTTCCTCTCTTTGGAATGATGCCGGATGGTTCACCGGCATCAAGACCCCGCTTCCCTGGTCTTACTGAGGCCGACTCTAGAAGTAGATACAAATTTGACATCAACAATAGATAAAAAAATAAAACGCTTAAAATGTATTCTATGCTGTTACTCCCAGGTCAACAAACATACCAAGTTGTCTCTCAATCTCTTTCAGCCGTTTCATTTTCTCCTCCATTTCCTGATGCTTTTTCAACATGTCAGGAGACTTCATGATTTGTAAGTGACTGTCACGCTTTATTGCTGCCCCGACCATCTTATCCAGAACTGACCGGTACCGAGTGATCAGCTCTGTCGAACAAAATAAGAGAAATTAAATTACAATCTGACTAAACAGGAGCACATAAATTAACTTTAGAATGGGCCTATGACATGTCACCTATTTCTTCCTGAAGACTGTAGTAGTGATGTGGGAGGGGGGCTCCAAACACTTGTAAAGTGTTCATCGGTGGGCATTTGTTCTGTGCGCCTCCAAACTTCCCCTTGGAACTGATCCTGTCCCCCTGCCTGGTCAGAATGGTGGGACACTGCATCTTATTCTGCACCACCTGGAAGCGACGGCACATTTAGAGGAAAAATAACCACTGGACAGTTCATATATAGCACGTCTCTATCAGCAAGCACCACTCACCGTCCTTCTGTAGTTGTTTGCAGAGTCCAGGTCATCAATCAGAATAGTATCTCCGAGGATGTTTTTGAACACTGCAAAAGGAAGCACAAGCAACAAACCTCCATTTATAACTTCTTCTTAATGTTTATCTGTGATGCCTTTTATACTCATTTATGTGTCAGTGCAAACAAGCTTGACAGAGGTAGAAAATGTTAATCTGATACATTAAACATAATTTCCGGTACCTGAATAATTACAAGAAAACAACTTTTACTCAAAATCAAAACTCCAGAAAATTCCCAAATGAACAGTAATTTTATTGTGCTAAAAGAGGACCAATTTCTGCTTAAGTGACGGGGCCCTGGGAGAGGACCCCCTCCACTGCTGTGAGGTTGGACCCCAGCTGGAACCATTTACCCAAGACTCGAGAGGAGTAGCAGGGGCATGAAGGAAATACCCCAACAACAGCAAAAATAAAGAGACCTGGGAAGCCTCTAAAAGAAAATGAAAGAAAACTGGACTCATACTATAAATCTACAATGAAAAAACATCAACAAGGCAATGTTACACTGAACAGGGCAAATCCATTGAAGGCAGCTCACCAATTTCACAGCTCTCGAGGTCTTGGGTGTACATCAGCAGCTGTCTGGCGTAGACTGGGTTCCCAGGGGGGTCAAAGAGCACGTGGCCGTTTCTTATGTGTGGCAGCGGTCTGTAAGCAATTCAAATCTTAGTAGAGAAGCTGCAGAGATGATATTTGCTCCAAAACTAGCAAACATGTTTACAAGGACCAGACTAGTGTTTCTTTATAGATTTAGCTCCTGAGTGGAACATCAGGTACTGTGTTTACTTTCTGTTTTTTGCTGAATGTTTTCAAATTCATGCCGTAAAGTTGTTTGGCAATGGCTGCCTGGAACACTCGGAAAAACACATCATTCATTGATGTTTCGAAAATTATTACACCAGACTTGAAATTTCTGACATTCATAAGAGAGAAGTGTAAATAATCTGCCCATTATTTTCTCTCTTAATCGAAGGGTTAGGTTTGATTTCAGCTTCTCATTTGTGATGATTTTCTGCTTCTCTTTCTCTCATTCATTAAATATTTTTGGTTATGGGGCCGTTAGTGAAACAAAGCAAGCTTTGCCAACTTAGGCTTTTATTGCACCATTTTATAGGTCAAACGTAATCAATTAATCAGAACAAATGATCTGTATATCAATCAGTAATAACAAGAATCTTTAGCTACAACCCAAATAGTAATGCCACGCAGACTGACATCACATTACCAAACAACACACTGTATTATAACCAAAAATAAATGACGTTAATGGTGTCGAAAAGACGTTCTAAAATCTACAACTGTACAGCACGGTTTGGTAAATGAGTAGCTGTGCTGTAAAAGTTGCTAAAACATGCAACACGGTCCTTTAAGTAACTGCCATCAACACACAATCAGCCACCACAAAGGAGTAAGCAGGAAGGAAGCTGCTCTCCTTCTTACATATGATACTAATAATAATAATTATTTCTCTCATGACTGAAGATGTTTCACATGCTCCACTTTTTACTGCCCAAGTTTCAAAGCAAGCATTAACTTGCATGATCATAACCTTTGAATTGAAATGTATCGACCTTGATGAATTAAAAGGCAGGACTTCAGGTGTGCTTAGTTGCTTAGTTGTATAACAGCCTCCTGTGGAAGGAGTTGCCACAAGATCTTTAAATTACTGTTGCTGGAAGGCTTGGGGTAGGAAAAGGCTTAGAAAGTAAAGACTATAATCAAGGACACACAGGAATCCCATCAGGAAAGCTACTCTGACGCCGACATCAATAGTGAAATAATTGATAGTGGAAGTGTGAACATGGTGTTAGGCTATGGCTTTAAACTCCAGGATATCAACTGTCAAACTGAACTTTTCAGTGTTACAAAAGTGACAGAGAAGGCGTACCTGTTGCCCGGTGACACATACACACTGTCAAGAGCCATGACCTGCTGCCTGCCTTGGGTGTTGTCAAAGATCCTCCGTGCTGCTGCTGTCGTTCTGGTGATGACGCAATCCATGTCACCGCGGATATGCCAGGAGATAACCTTCGCAGCGGCATCGTCCTCCACATAGGCCAGATGGCCAACCTGAATTCAAAAGGGAAAAACACACCGCTCTTCACTTGTCACACGGTTCATTTTCCAATCTGTGAGAATACTTTCTTCATCTGGCAAAAGCTGCTTTCAAACCCTTCATCTTTCCCCCACTAAACTCACATATTAGCCCAAACACTGATTGGACCTATCTGCACGGAGGTCACACTTTCCTGAAATAACACACTAGGTTTTTAAAGTAAGTAAGTAAAATTTATTCATATAGAACTTTTCACAGATAAAAATCACAAAGTGCTTCACAATAAAACAAAATACAACTCTAGCTATACACCAGAAACACATTGACATATGGCAGACAACATTTTTAAATGTGCAAATCGAACAGAAAATCGCTTATTTCCTATGACATTACCATTCCCAGAACATCCGGCTGCCCCCTGAAGTGATCACGGATGGAGCAGACTCTTCTAGGCACGTTCAGCAACATGTCGGCTTCAGTGGTCTTCGCTGTCAGAAGTCTGTCAATATCTGGTACCTACAAGGAATACAAATTACTCACGTCATCTCCCGGTCAATATATATAGAGGATATCATAATTTCTACATGTACAGAAGTAAAGTGTTGATAGAAATAACATCTTACAGAAACAGTATGTGGTATTTTCACATTCCTCTGGTTTAGCTCTCTTCTGTGCATAGCCTCTTTTGTTTTATAGTCCAGGTGTTGATCTAGTGTGGAAGAAGTATTTGCAGTTAGAGAACATTTCAAACTCATATTGGCAGATACAAAAATAAAAAGGATACAATAGATAGACACAAATAGGGCTGGGTTTTAATATTGTAAGATTGTTTGTGTTTAAACATACATTTGACATCTTCGAGGAAAAAAAATGAGAAAAATTTGTAGAAATTTTTTTATTATATTCTTCTATCTAAGGTGTTTTTGTGTCTGTACTTAAATTCACTTATTTGTTGACAGTAATATAAAAAAAACATTTGAAACTATACCCTGCTCTAAACATGGCTGGTAGCACACTGCACAGACAAATGACACAAATAGACACATTAGCTTATTTGGAAGAAGAAAAAAATCTTACTGGTCAGCAAATTAAGGAGTTCACTATATGAGTGAAAGATTTCCTTATATTTAGCCACAGCATCAGTTAGCTCATTTTTCTTCCTGGACCACTCAGATATTTTCCGTTGGTTCTCTGCATCTAAAAACGGAAAATATACAAAGATACAATAGACAAACTTTAAAAGGTTAGTTAAAGCAAAATAAGAATTTGCAGAATTTTTTGCCACCACCCCAATACAAGGATGGGGGAAAGAATTCCTTTGCATTAACAAAATAATATTTAGAAACAGCATTGGTGACTTTTCAGAAACAATGCCTTGGTTACTCTGGATAACCCAGAGATCTTGCTGTGAGCGGTCCTCAGCGGGGTAACTTTTTACCAAAGAAATAGTTCACATAAAAACTGTTTACATCAGGGTTTTTGGTTTCCCAGAGTAACAGCCACAAAGTGCATCTACACCCTCAATGCCTGGCTCCTGCCAGACAAGTGTGTTGAAAACAAAATAGGCGAGTGGAGGCTAGGAGGAGGCAAGCTGTGCGGAGGCTTGGCAACATAGTTGAGATGACGAACAAGGTTGTGAGATGGATAACAACATGATCACACCAGGTGGATGTCCTATCTCCACTTAGTTGAGTTAGGTCCACGTAGCTAGTGTTGGTTCTCCTTAGCTTATTAAGTAATGATAGAGTTATTAGTCACGTAAGGCCATTTGTAATTCAATCAAACAACAATAACAAAAAAAGAATGTGAAGTTTCTCTTAAATGCCATTTTTTAATACTGTAATTAACAGAAATTGTATTTGATTCACCTTCATTGTATTGGGGTACTGACAGTTTGTCAGACAGAGAGAACTTTATCTCAAAGCCAGAGCAAATAAAACTCAGCACGGCTGCTGAGAAAATACAAGTTTTGTCATTAATTTCTTTTAGAAAGAGTGAAAAGTTTCACTCAGTCAAACATATTTGCATATAAACCCATAACAATGTAAACACTATGTGAGTCGAATGTGCACTTTCAGCTCAGCAGCAGCACGACTGTGTTAATGAATTTTTATATCATACCATTGTAAAAATGAAAGGGGAGCTCAAAAGGAGCCAGGGGCATGGAAACCATCGGCACTTCCGGTTTGAAGAGGAGGACGTATGAACTTCCGTTCTCACCCGGGCTGTTCTCCATGATAGCCAGCCGCTGTGCAGAAGAAATATATACATTTATCATATGTGCACCATGGCATCCTTGCAGGCAAGGACATAAAAATGTCTAAGACAAATGGTCACTCACATTGATGTGGACTTTTCCTTCTTCCAAGTCAAACTGAAAGCCTTTGGTTTGGCCTTCAAACAGAGGAAGGGTGTTACTGCTGTCTCCATTAGAGTGCGTTATAGAAACGACCACCTTCCCATCCAGGTCCTGCCCGGCTGGGTTTCCATATGAATCCTGAAAGTAGTCAAAGCAGCTCAGTCAGGCTGTGTATCAGCTGATAAACACCCAAACTAAACATTTAAATTTCATACATCTAAGTGGGAAGGTTAGGCTGGTTCTGCTCTTTTACAACACGTAAACATGAACACACTCCAAAAATATAAGCTCACCAGTGTCCTCAGAGTCATATTCTCCACCAAGGTTCTGTTGGCGATGAGCTTACTGTAGGAAACAACCGGGGTTGGTGGCTGCGATTCAGGTCCCAGTTTGACAGGTTGATTGGCCACCACATTTACAGTAATCTAGGAGACAGACCACAGAACTGAGGTTAGCTATTTATCTCATAGAGTCAGGATTATGACCCTTGCTAGAACTCGGTGAACAACCACCTTCCTGTTAAACAGATATTAAAGACAAGAATGAGATCATCTCCGTTTGCTCAGTCAAGTGTTGGGTGTCTGGGAATAAAATAACACGGTGTGATGTCGCCAGATTTAAGTTTCGACCAACCTGATCACTGTACAGGAATGTTTTGTCTATACGTAGAGAAAACTGGATGGTGTACTTTCCAACGTGTTCTGGGATCTCTTTATCTCTGCAGTGAAACAAAACAAAAAACAATATTTATATTTTTGAAGGAATAGTTTGACATTTTGGAAAATACATATATTTGCTTTCTTATGGAGAGTCATATCAGAGGATTAATAGCAGGCTCATCTCTGTTCGCTTAATATAAAGACATCGCGAGCAGCCACTTCGCTTAGCGCAAAGACAAAAATCAGATGGGAACAGCTAGCCTGGCTCTGTCCAACATTCTCAATTTTTAAAATGTCTAAAAACTATTTCTTTAAACATTCTATAACAAGCAAAAAGCATTTTACCTGAAGTGAAAACAGTCTTTCTTTTCATTCTCCATCGGTTTACTACACTTCAGCTCAATGGCCTAGACAAAAAAAGTAGAAGAATATAACTCAACAAGTCAGATATTAGTTTAAAAGAAAGGCAAAAACAAATCAGTGACAGTCCCTCAGTCACTTACTGTCTGTGGAGGAGTTTTTGCTGATGGTACTCCTTTCCAAAGCAACATGGCTGCCGCAGCAGGGTTAAAATTCTTCATCGCGCTTCCTTCATCAGACAGCACGGTCACCAAGAACACTGAACAGACACACACACACAGCTGACCTTAGCTTGCTAAGACAGACATTAAACTGGCTGTGAAGCAAGAGCTCAACAAATAGAGAAAAAATAGAGATACAGTAGAGATTCAAACCTGGGAATTTGCCTCCGGCAGGTAACTTGGCTTTGTCGTCATACTCCACTGACAGGCTGACAGGTTTGTTGGGATCAGGGATGACCGTGAGATTCACTGATGAACCGGGGATGGGTTTATTGTTGAAGGAACCTTTAAACATCAGCTGATAGTACCCCCTAGTGGAACAACAGGGTGACAACACCCTCACTGGTGAGTGATGGGACATAGACTCTGTCCTAGTTATGTAATCTGATGATACAATCTCTGAACTGGTGAAATGAAAAAAATACTCCCTATTTTATACTGCCACTCACTTTGGTCCGCTCACACTATTAACAGTGAAAGAGGCTTTTCCTTCTGCGTTCACAGGTTTAGAAATATAAGCTGTCGTCACCTAAAACAAAACAAGAAATCATTTCATGAGTTACTCGCTTTTTGAAAGGCATACATGGAACAGGGTAAATGGTATATATTCGTATTCCTTGTCAAGCTAACCTTCAGAGTTGCGGGTGAAGACGTCAATTCCACCACAACCCTCTGGTCTGGAGAGGGGTTCCCCCACTTGTCACACAGTTGGACAACGAATGGTGTGGAGATGCCGCGGTCATTCAACACTTGCAAAGGCTTTTGCATAAAAAAAAATTTATTTAGGGCATTTAAGCTTTTATTTTGTAAAGTAGAGAGGAGACAGGAAATGTGGGACCAGATGACATAAGGCACAGGTCACCAGCTGGACTCAAATCAAATTAACACTGTAGTCGACCTGGTTAAATCCTTTCTTACCTTCTCTGGCTCACTGACTAGTTTAAGCTGTGCAGGGACTCCAGCGGTCACTTTAACTGTGATGCGCGCTACAAAGCTCCTGTAGGTGAAGCACACCTCTCTGGATCCAGGTTTCCCAGACTGGAACTGCACCCCCGTTACCAGAACAGAACGGGTGCTCTCCTAATCAAAAGACAAACAGTTTACTGTTAAGAGGCATTCAAACTTGGGTATACTGATTTATCACAAGAATGATATGTTTGCATTGTTATCACTGGTGCATTAACATGTGGCAGCTGGTTGAGGTGATGCTAATTTGATTTATTTTGAATATTGATGGGAAGTTTAGTTACTACATAAAACTGCATAATATTTTATTGAGAAGCAACAATTGGCCGATCAAATTATTTTTTATCAATAAAATTTTTAAATAATTACTACATTATAATTATTATAAAAGCAAATGTCCAATTAGTCTTACATTTAAGTTAATTGAATATTTTGGAGTTTTGGACAAACAAGACATTTAATGAAGTTTGCAGAAGGCTAATCTAGAATAAAGACAGCATGAGTGAAAGACTACTTTTTAATTCTGGGATGAACGGTTCCTTTAATATACGAATTTTAAATTAAGTTTATATTTAAGCTCTTTCCTCACCTGCCACACAAAGCCGATGGCCGATTTGTCCAGACCCTCAGCTTCCACAGTCATGTGGTTCACACAGGTGGAGGTAAGCGTCTTTGTTAAATTGTCGTACTGGTCCACAAGCTCCAAGACTATATAAGGAAAAGGAGGCGTGTTATCTAGTGTGAAACCATATCCACAAAAGTAAGTTTTTTAGGGTGATTAGGGTCGTACTCACTGATGTTTTCAGGGAGGGTTTCACCCAGCTTCACTGTGCTTTGGGAAAGAATTGCTTTCAGCCGTGTTGGTTCATCCGGACGAGGCCTACAAGCACAACCAGCAAGGAGGTAGACTTTGAAAGATACAAGTCTGGACATTCATTTGCTTTCTTGCGGCCGGTTAGATGACAAAATCAATACCACTTTCATATCTGCCTGTTATGAGGCTAAAAGCCAGGAGATGGTGTGCTGAGCTTAGCATAAAGACTAGAAACAGGGAACTACTAGCCTGGCTGTGTCTGAACCACAACATGTCGCTTTTACACTTCAGTTTTTGAACAAATTAAATGTAATGTGTTCATTTGTGAACTTCAGAGGTGTCAGGTCAGCTGTTTCCCTCCCTTTCCAGACTACAGCTAACTTGCTGTAGCTTCACATTTACTATACAGACATGAGAGTGGTATCTATTCTCCCTTCTATTTTTTCAAGAAGCTGCAAGAAAGCAAATAAGTAGATTTTCCAAAATGATTCTTCCTTTAAGGTTTCAAACACTGAATCACTGCTTTGTGCCGGGTATGTAGCTTACACTATGTTAAAGGAGACAGACACACTCTGGTCTTGGTAGGACACCTGGTAGAAGCGCTTTTCTTTCACCTGCGTGGGAACCAGTACATCAGGCAGCTTCCCTTTGACCAACTCTTCAAGACTTAAATCTCCTGTTGTCCTCCAGTTCACCTTAAACACAGTCCAGAGATAAAAATGACGAGTCAGCAATAACTAATGACAATGACTCCTTAATTAGCAGATTTATTGCAGGACTGAGGTTTGTTTTATTTAGTCACCACACACTCAAACTACTGGAATCTTTCCAGATGAAAAAAAACATAGCTGAGATTTACAAAACCAACATCTGCATAACATGGTACGATACAGCAAACACAAGAGGAAGACAATGCATTATATAAGCAGACACACCTTGATGCTGGAGGCTATTTCAGCAGTGAGAGGTACCTCTCTGCCGGCCTCATCATACAGCCTATAGAACAGGTTCTCCAGCACGCCTCCAGCCAGCCATTCTATCTTTTCGTTGTTCCTTAGCACCAGATTCTCATCATCCTCACTGCAGAGCTCCATCCAGGCGACTCTCGTGCTGGGCACCACCTTCAGCACCCTCACGACCATCGCAATGTTCTTCTGACTCTTGTGGGAAAACAAAGAAGGGACAGTCATCAAGGTTTTAAATCAGAGAATGTTCTACTGAGCAGAAATGTTTTTTTCTCCACTTACAAGAATCTCAAATT
Source organism: Lepomis gibbosus (assembly GCA_029875015.1). NCBI lineage: Eukaryota > Metazoa > Chordata > Actinopteri > Centrarchiformes > Centrarchidae > Lepomis > Lepomis gibbosus. Next base: position 2,039 of record JAPMOB010244543.1, on the reverse strand, counting down.
GAACTTTGAGCTTTTGTGGCTCTCCCTTGATTATTTTCAGGTTTACGGGCTGCGTCACAAGCTGTCCAGCTCCTGTGCTGCTGCAGTCAGTTGACAGTGGTTCAAGCCCCTGAACCTGAAATTCAGAAATAAAAAGATGAGGATAAGCAAACTGATGGAAACTCTTTATTCATGATTAATCAGATTATATAACAGAGTGAAAAAAAAGAGGGAGGGTTAAAATAGCTGTCGTCACAGGGTTAAAATCTCTCAAAAGGAGAGAAGAGTCTTGAGGTTTCTGCAAAAATTTCATAATTTGGATCCATAAATTCCTAATTTCAGCAAATTTAACAAACTGTATGTTACAAAAACAAAGTTGCTTTAGTTGTGGTTTATTTCTTTTGTTCTTCAGTTGTGAGATTTAAAAGCCCAATAATGACATGTGTGAGTTCCCTCTGGGATTGAAAGGCCCTCTTGTTTCCCTTTCTCCTAATGAGATGATGACTAAGATGTTTTTCAATGACAGTCATAATGGTTCCCGCTGGGAGTTTTCCTTTAGCTGGTAAACAGGATAAAATGTTATGCAAGGGCACAAAAATTCTCATGAGACAGACATCCCCTTGCTGAACTAGATGAATTGAAATACTGCTGTCATAACAAATTTTTTCAGCATGTCTGCTCAGTCTGAAGTTAGTTTTCTCATGAGAAGCGGACAGATGCCGCAGACATCCGAGCTTCAGTAAGTCCAACATTCACAGCAGGGTGCTGATCTACGGGCGGATAAATGAAAATGCTCCTTGTAATAGTTTGACGGTCTTAACACTGATACCTTGCAGCGAACGGTCTGTTTGGGGTGAGCGGTGATGTTTCCAACCTCATCGTGAATTTCAACATTAAACCTGGCAGGGTTTCCATTCTCTACTACGATTGGGTCGTCTCCTGGCGTCACATGGAGGGAATGTGGTTGACCTGAAACACATCATCATGCAGTTGAGAAACTACTAAGTTCTTCATTACGATGATTATTTACACATAGAAAGATTAGATGCCGCTGATAAGATGGTGGTTTGATCCTTATGTTAATGTTAGCAGCCAACAGACAACTTAAACCACAGCTGGATGACAGCTGCTAGCTTTGCATTGCGGCTGAAACGTCTCAAGTTAGATCCACCAAAAGGCTGTTCATTTTCATTACCAACCCCCCATGTCAGTGAGGAGTAAACTGTGTTACAACTAAAACAGCACCAACATCCAAAATGTAGCGGTCTATTTGCTGTTTGTTTTATTTAAATTAATTGATTCATCTTTTATTCTAAAAGAAAACAGAGACAAATTTTCATCACGATTTTCCAAAGCAGCAATTCAAATTTGCTCGATTTGTCCAATCAACAGTCTGAAACTCAAATATACATTTAAATACGTAAATTACATTTACCACATCGAAGCTGTTAAATTTTTGGCATTTGAGTCAAAACTTTCTTTAAGTAATAATTCCTTGATTTTCTGTCGACTGACGATTGATACGAAAACTGAAATCATCAAAGTTATTGTTTCAGCTAATTATCATTATTTGAAGCATTTAACTAATCAAGGTTAACGAAAGGGTATTACATACTTCTGTTACAAGCTTACTAATTGTTCTAAATAAATAAATAAATAAGTGCACTCTTACCTGGAAGAAGACTGATCATGAGAGTCTGCGTGTCTTTTTTCAGGCCAGGCAGGGTCACATTCAGGTCGTATGTCTGCAAAATAAAACAGACAGGAATTAAATAACAGGACCACCAGTTGTCATCTCTCTGGTATCAGTCAGCTGATGTTTGTGTCAAATACTGTAGTTTTTACAGGTCTAAAAGGTAGAAATGGGTTAAAGACATTATGACAGGGCTGATTAGTGGGGTTTCTCTTTTTTGTATCCCAGAGGTGAAAAATATAAAAACATTCAACTTATGTAAAAGTATTATTACTTTGATGAACTTTTACTCCGACTTTTTGGGACTTTAGCCTATTCACCTTATCCCCCAGAGTTAGATAAGTCCATACATACCTTTTTCATCTCC
>JAPMOB010244541.1:0-27254 GCA_029875015.1 Lepomis gibbosus | reverse complement strand
GAACATAACTTTGGACCACTCAGCAGCAGTCCAGTCCTTTTTGTCTTTAGCCCAGACAAACCACTTCTGACGTTGTGTCTTGTTCAAGAGTGGCTTGACACAACGAATGCGACAGCTGAAACCCATGTCTTGCATACGTTTGTGCTGACTCCAGCTGCAGTCCAATCTTTGTGAATCTCCCCCCACATTTTTGAATGGGTTTTGTTTCACAATCCTCTCCAGAGTGCAGTTATCCCTATTGCTTGTACACTTTTTTCTACCACATCTTTTCCTTCCCTTCACCTCTCTATTAATGTGCTTGGACANAGAGCTCTGTGAACAGCCAGCCTCTTTAGCAATAACCTTTTGTGTCTTGCCCTCCTTATGCAAGGAGTCAATGGTCGTCTTTTAGACAGCTGTCAAGTCAGCAGTCTTCCCCATGATTGTGTAGCCCACAGAACTAGACTGAGAGACCATTTCAAGGCCTTTGCAGGTGTTTTGAGTTAATTAGCTGATTAGAGTGTGGCACAATATACACAATATTCAAATTTTCTGAGATACTGATTTGGGGGTTTTCATTAGTTGTCAGTTATAGTCATCAAAATCAAAAGGCATGAACACTTGAAATATATCAGTCTGTGTGGAATGAATGTATACATTATACAAATTTTACTTTTTGAATGGAATTACTGAAATAAATTCCACTTTTCTAAGACACTCAGACAGCAAAAGTATTTTCTATCATTACATGTTTAAATCACTCAAAAAAAAGCTGGTTGTGAAAAATCATGCTGTTTTGTAGTTTTTGTCTCTTAAATTGTTGTTTGGCTGCTATTAAAGATTTAATCTTTGGTCAATCATAATCCGTTTATCAGTCTTTTTATTCAGAACTAATTTCATTAGTGTCTACTGGCTCTTGTCATTAAGCTCAGTAGCACTGGTGGTATCATGTTTCCTGTGCTGCCTATGCTGCTGGTTATGAGCTGGTTGTCGAAACTATTATATGAAATATCACCGTTATTGTTTATTATTATCATCATCATTATATTCCTCACAATTAACAACACACACAGCAGTCAGTGTAATCTGAGTAAGTTGCAGTGAAACTTTTTACAAATTGTTTTAACATAATTTAACTTTTTGTTGATCAAAAAAAAAAGTTAAAACATTGCCACTGGTATATCTATGATTACAAAAAAGGCTTTGTTAAATAGAATATTGACGAAAAAGCTGTCCTGAGGGAATATACATTATTGCATATTCCCACTACAGAAACCCCAGAGGTGAAAGGATTGATTACATTTCCCTGTCTTCTCTTGCCCTAATTAAAGATCTAAGGGATAGCCCCTCATGGGAGGTCTAACTCAACTGTTTCATGTGTATGTCACGTCATCCTGGTTCATCCAGCACACCTCCTGTTTTACCTATAGAGATATACTGTACTTAAGCTTGTTTGTGCACAATGAGTCCATTGTGATTTGACTAAAGAGAGATTCTATATTTGGCAGGATGATGGGAGAGCACTCCCGCTGTGTGTAAGTGAGAATAAAGCACACAGAGAGATCCAAACATCTACATGATTTTCTGTGCTCTCTACAACATGGCATTATGCATTATTTCATCTGTGTGGAGAAATGGAAATGACATAGCCCTGCACTGCAAAATATGCTCATTTAGGCTCCTGAAACTGTCAGAAAAAAATGACAGAGAGAAGGAATTATCATAGCTTCTTCCCACTCATTCGTACTGCACAACAATAAAACAGATGGCAAGACATAAATGTTAGTCAATTCCATTGACTCTGCGACAGGTGCCAATCAAAGTGTTGTCGCTGACGACTTTGATGATGACGGAACGCAGAGTTAACATGCTTCATTATGCTTCCTCATTATCTGGAGTGACGCACGCCAGCGAGTTTCGACAAATGGACCTCTCGCCTTCACAACAGCTTCATTTGAATCCAAATCAATATTTCTCTCTCCAACCTGAAAGAAAACAATGATCAAAACAGGGACTCTCAGCACTCCAGAGGACCTTTTCTTTTGCTTTGCAAGAAATTGGCCTTAAATTGAATTTGGAAATCAACTTGGCTAAAAAAAATCTTTACTAAGCAAATGAACGTACATTGTCTTTTGGAATCTGAAGTCAGCAGGGAGAGGAGAGGTGTCCAACCCTGATTGGAAGCTCTATTGCCAACAACACAATTCAATTGTGGTGCACAGATTGGTTATTTGTCTCAATCGTCCAAGTAATTCCTCCAACATTCGTTCTAATTAACTTCAATTGAACTCGTTGTTTTCTAGGAAGCAGTGGTAACAGTGCTCAGTGCTCAGAAGATACTGGGGTTGATTTGATTACCTATCCATGAATTCCATTCAATTTCCCATGCCATGTGTTTTTAAACACATGGAGTGAACAATGACTGTGAAACGCGACATTTGAGGCATTATGTTATTAAAAATATCCCAGAAAAGGCTGCATTCCAGAGGTTTGTGCTCAATACAGCAAAGGCATTTCTCCTTCTCTTTCATGAGAAGCGTGTCATGGTCAAATGGCATTTGACAAACAAACTGCTTGAAATATAAAACATTCACACCTTGTGACGATAATTAGTCGACCTCTCTAAAGAATTCTCTGTGGTAGACTATGAACAATCAACATTTCATTTAAAGCAACTATTTCTACTATTAGTTGGCCTTGAAGACACATTTAAAAACATTCTGTATATGCAGTACACACAAAGGCTGCAAATAATTATTTGCAACATTTTTTTTATCAATAATTTATGTCTAATATGTCAAAAACAAAAAATTCAGGTAATACAGTAATAAGGTTATTTTCTTTCTTGCTGAGAGTTAATAATACCGTTATATCTGTAATGTAGTTCTAGTTTTTATTAATAATAATTGATCATTGTTTTAGCACTAACACACACACACACACTTTAACTGTACCTGCCATACAATGAATTTATCTCTCAAAAGAGAAATCTTCCTACATTTCTGTCACTTATGTGTATGTAGAATAGACCTAATCAATTTTACATCCACAGAACCAATCCTACAAGGCAGGTCAGAAATTCAGTCTTTAGCATCAAATCTTGTCTACTTTACAAAGCATGGACTGACACTTACATTCCTCTATTGTAGAATTTCTAAGTTGTCAGGAGTGTTGACAAATTTCTTCATAACCAGCCAGTCAAAAAGCAGCTGTTGTCATAGCTGTTAGGCATCAGCATGAATAGCAGCAAAAGAGCATTTTCTACTGTTCAGAAATGTCCACAGACACATTGTTGCAAGAGCCTTCCTGTTAAATTATTATCACTACCTGCACATTGACAGGGTTCAGAATTCAAAACTGCCTGCCATGGCCCCTGCCATGTTTAATACAAACTTTACATTTCTGTTATTCTTCCAGAGTTAAATTACGGGGATGGATGTACAATGCTTGGTCACATTCAATATGATACCAGGGCTTGTCCCAAAAAAAAGGTCATATGACTCTACATCTGAGTACTTTTCATAAAAGCAAATCATGTAAAAACGAGAATAAAAATTACTGAATATAGTTATGTGTAATAGGGGGGTAATCTTTCTCCTTGGTTTTTCAGATATTTTGTCCATTTATCAAACTCCAAAAAAATTAATGTGTTAGTGTTTCATACATTTGAACATCTGAATTACATCCAGGAGGAAAAAAAGGTGAACGGAGGCATTTGCGGAGGCACATTTATTTAAAGGGCTTTGCAGTATAAACACAGGCATATAGACTGTTGGCATCAGTAGTCAAGCATAAGCGCTAAAGAAATGATTCCCTAACCCTAATAATGTCACAGAAAGGACCCCAAAGTATTAAAGACAAGCATTAAGCTTTAGAGGACAAGGATTAGATGGTTTTACACTGCCAGTGCTAGCATTGTTCTTGCTAATTAGCACATTTTCCAGCATAATTTCCTCTAAGTAGGTTATTTACAAACCCACTGATGGTCATTCCTTTACCAGCCTAATGAAGTGCAGATTTTATAAGGCAAGAAGGTGACTGAAACACATTCACTATCAATTTACACATTTTCTATTTAGAGAGAGTAGGTCAAATATTCTGAGCTGTATAGTATAAACTTAGTCTAATTAGTAAATTAGGCTTATTTGGGCATACTCTGTTATGAATAAAGTGATTCACAGTAATGTTATTCACTTCATGTTTAAATATAAAATATAAGAAACAAATTTTAGCTTTCCTAAAAAACTACACCTCCCTGGTATATTGATATAATAGACACCAAAAAAGGTCCCAGATTGCTAATCTTTTTTTAAAGCCTTTTTGGCAGAAAGTTTTCCAATGAATTTATCCTGATTACAACAACTGAATGGTGAACTGAATTTCTCTTAATGACACAACCAAATTGCACCGCCGTGTTGAGGTAAAATTTGCAATGTTGATCTTGAACGTGACTGCTGATTGAACTATGATATTCAGTGGCAGGATAAACTGATTTGAAAGTTTGTCTAGTTATTTTAAAAAAATACTAATAATATATTTATTTTATTAATTCCATTTTTTGTAGGAGGGCGGTGCCCTGTTGCACTCTTTTGACTACATAAGGCAGAGAATGTTGTATTTAATCTGCAAATTTAGTCGTTAGCCATATCTGTGTGTAGTTCATCACTGAAATTTGTGTTTATTATACGCGGTCCTTTTCAAATAAACTTTAAAAGATAAAAAAAAATTGCATCATTTATTTGTTATTGAAAGAGCAATGGCTATTGCTTGCTTAGTAAAGAGCTCTAGAGAGTTGTTCAAAGTAGGTTACTAGAATTAGTTTTTCTCTGCTGCTCATGATAGTTTGACCCTGTGGACCGATCAAAGTATATATTCATCACCGTGTATGTGACTTTCTATACTCTGTATGGTCATTATTATTTGTATAAAAAAAAGGATATAAATTAATGTTCAGTAAAATTAATGAAGTGTTTAGCTCAGTGGCGTGCAAGGTAAAAACAAACTAAGGTTAAAGGAATAACAGTGAACAACTGAAAGGGAGCCAAAAGTTGAATTTATCTATTTGTACAAGTTCTAGAAAGATATTTAAATTGGATGTACTTTTCCAATTATTTGATAACAATCCCTTGTCAAAAAGTCTTTCGACAATTCTTAAAATCCTTAAGGAATCAAATCAGAATTTATCTTATTTTGGAACCAATCCTCCAAGATTTATAGCCTAAAGAATGATCTTTGGGCCAATTTCTCCCCTGTTCCAATTTTGTTTTGGCACTTCGAGGGTTCAAGAGTAATTTTGAGATAACTTCCCATATTAATAAAAGACATTATGACATAAGACCTAAGAAGCAATTATTTACTCATTAAATGGGTTAGCAGGTTGGCCTAAAGCTGCAAAGGCTAATTAATAAGGTAGTTGGCTCAATCCCTAATGGGAGGCTATATTCCCTCTGTGAGCCACTGACTGAGGGCTTCAAAGTGTTACTTCTTCAGTACAGAAAAACACTGTTACAAAGTCATCGACAAAAGCTCTTGACCCTAAACTCATCAAGACAATGACTTAAAATTCAAATAATGGATACTGTGCTCTGAAGCTTCCCCACCACAAAAGGATTACATGGAGGACTACAAAAAGGTAGTAGTTTTATGTCAGAACAACATGTTAGGAACACTATTGATATGAGGATAGTGAATGCCTTCAGCTGCAACAACAGGTCTTGTTTTGTACAAAGAACTTACATGTTTTCATTTTAGTGAAAAAGTTCCTAACTTGTGTAATTTTGAGAATACATTAACAGCAATGTGCTGATGGAGCAATGCAGACTTCTTCAATAAACGCCTATCGATATGAAAGAAGCTACACAATAATCCACCAATACATCATGTTTTACTCCTTAAACCACCATTTTGCCTTCATCAGTAAGGTTAGTAAAAAGGTGGTTGACTAAAGCATGGTGTTTCGGAGAGTTGTATTACTAAATGGCATACTGTATTTAAAGAAAAGTCTGGTGATATTATATAATTTTCTTATTGTCAAGAAATCCCATGAAAAGACCAAACCCAACAACTGATTGATCTGACCAAGTATTTTTTGTGTAGCTAAAACTTCAGAAACACTGTCACATTCCTTCAATACCAAACACATGGCCATTGTAGTTTATTTTTTGTCAATCACACATACACTCTTGTTTTCATGTACATTGTTAACAGTAAGAAACATTTGGAATCGGAACACCTTTGTCCTTTCACATAGATCAAAAAGTTTCTTGGCCTTCAAAGTTATTTTATATCACTAAACTAAACTTACTTGTGAAATGCATATCTAATACTATGGTCACGTAATCTACTATAGTGAAGAAGACAACATTTATATCATTCATTGGCACATCATATAGTTGTGTCACAGCTTTGTGGTCATATTTAAGGACCCAATCAATTCATATTACATGCATCTAGAAAACAGGTATAAAATAATTAAATAATGTTTAAAGCCACTTCTCTGACCCATGACAGTCATAATGACTAGGTTAAAACAATGGACTGTTGGATTTAAAGTCTGGAGGACAAAAAGAATTAAAGGAATAGGGATATTTCAGTAATTTTGATGATGTTTTGCTGCAAAATAGTATTCTGGATTGCAATTTTCACATAGGTTTAAAATGAAAAAAAAAAAAGTAAGTATAGCTCTGCCACTACAGCCTTGAGAATAAAGTAGCTGTGCTTGAGAGCAAATTACATGTCTGCCAGTAATACAATGACAAATAATTTAGTCCCTACCATCATACATGGTGGCTTGGCAGAAAAAACTAGAATGGCACAACCATCATAACTTCAAAAGCTAGTGTCCCACAGCAGCAGCAGGGAGTTAAAAAATAAAAATAAAAAATAATCAGCCACTCCATCAAACAATTTGAATCCCACCTCAGCACGCTGAGGTTACTCCTCCCCAGATACTTATGTGTCTTATCAGGATTTCTCAGGCAGCAGGGAATAGAGAGAGAAAAAGAAAAGACAGACGTGCCCCTGCCAATGCTGGGAAAAGTGGCTCTTCTTGCTCTCTTACGCGTGAAGAGGAATTTAAATCTCCAGAGTAGTACCTGTGGTTTTGTGATACATTTACCAAGACGTTTTCTCCTCTAAAGACATCTCAAACACCCTTAAAACATCTTTTGAAGATGTTTAGGGATCAGGCTTTTGCAGTAGTTGGATCCAGTGTACTGGAAGAACCCTAGAGTTTTTCCTTATGGCAACACTGTATTTTCAGGAGAATAGTCCAACATCCACCTCATTTTAGTTTTGTATTATGCTTTTACAGTGGCGTTACTATTATTCAAACAATTCAGACACAAGTGGCTAATGTTTAGCTGGCAGTAGGCTGTCAACTACCCCTTAGCTACTTGAAAATCTGATTTAAAGTATCCAGTAGTCTTGATGTGAGCTGCAATTCAATTTACAATTAGCCTTGTCATGCAAGAACAAGACTGCAGTTTTGTCATTAGACACTAGGTCATAAACAGCAGAACAGCACTGTGTGGTTAATGCTTCAGCCCCATCCTCTGGATCAGAGGCACAATTACATTGTGATTGACTCAGCTGGATCACTAAAAAGGTACTGATGAGCACTGCTCTGTCGCTTCCCTTTATCTAAACAGCATTCTCCCCTCCCAGCAGAGTGACTTTAATAGACCCACAGTATGTGGAGTGCATCTAAATCCTTTACAGAGATGTTTAAATTGATCAGTTGTGACAACAGCAGTGAGGAGTGATTCTGGTTAATGAAAAGAACAGCACAGAAATGTACATAATAGAATTAAGGAGCCTTGTCACTGATGTAACTTTGCAAGAGACTTTTAATGTCTTTTTTCCAAATTAATCCCAAAGTCCATTTTTTTCCCCATTGATGTCTTTGAGGGTCTTCTTTGTTCAACTTTATTCAAATTGATTCCTGAGAGATAAATCTCCTTCAAGCGAAATGAAAAATAAAGAAGGGTAATGCAAAAATTCCTGTTGCCATTTTCTATACCTTATTACGATTTAGTATAAAGTTCAGTGTAAAATGGGCATAAACATTGACTAGGTTTAGATTAGTTATTTTATTATTGTCTTAAGACAGATGTTGGTAATATTATGGAAAATAAATAAATACATGTCAGAGACTGCATGTCATTACTGGAGTATTGCTCAAATGCTACCAATTATCTGAGGACATGACGCTAACAAACACAGTTCGCTGTACCCCACAGGCTCTTTATTCAATGAGCATACTTGAGTTTCTGTAAAAACAGACACAATGAACAGTGGATTGTAAGTTTCTCCCAAGCATTCATCTACCCACAGACAGGGCTGGAACATGACAAAAACCCATGATGTTGTCCACGCTGCGCGGTATTCTCTGCTATAAAACTTGCCTGTTTTGGGGGTTGCAGCACAGTGTACATGACATCTAACTGGGCACTGTCTTCCTGCTTGTTAGAAGTCTGACTGTTAGTTCGAAGTGCATGCATGGATTTAACTTTAATCCAGCATGTCTGACAGTCTGTTCAGCAAGCTTCAACTAAATGAAAAAGCAAACACTGAATGGCCTCAAATCCTAGTTTGCAGCAGACTCAAACATTCAATCACAAATAATACAGCTGTATCTAAGCTCCTGAAGTCACTGTAGATGGCTGACTGACTATGCAGATTTGCTAACATGATCTCAAGAGCTGACATGACTTGAATGTTTCAAAAAAAAAAAGTAATGGTTTATACAATGGATCGGCTAAAAAAAGGTCTTGTTATTGAATGACAGTGACATTTTTTACTAAGCATGTATGTAAAACTCTGTATGGGAAAGTGTATTGACAAGCAGCCAACCACTGCTACACTGAGAAGGAGCCAGGGGGCGCTTTTTACTTCCCCTCAACATTTCTGAGCAGAAGACCTTTGCAATCCAAAATGACTAAGAATAAGAGAAATAAAATGGATAACTTCCTTTTTAGTTACGTTTTAAGATGTATTGACCATGTAATTTTTATTTTTATTTTTTACTTAAGCACTCCAAGAGTAGATTCTGTCCATGGTAAATGTAGTATTAGCTTTATGTTATGTTATGTTTAATAATTAGTTTAATAATGCTCACACAAACAATATGTAAAAAATGTAAAAAATTAAATGTAAAATATCATGATCAAGACAAAGTAATGAAAGTTATTAACGGTGTATATTATTGCTGAAAAAAATGAATATAAATGAGTAAAATGTTGATTATATAAAAGGTTATCTCATTGACAAATGCAGTAGTGGATAGCACAGTTGGTCACTAAACGTGAGCGAGAGGAGGTGTGTCAAAAGAATTACCAATTAGCTAGGTAATTGGGATTTCTTGGCTATGCTTTAAAGGGAAATTGGCTAATTCCTCCAGTATTTTGTAACTTCATGAAAAAACTTTTCTGGTGGAAATACTTTAACTATTAACTGATGTTTGATAGATTTAAGTTATATTTTTCTCTGAAGGCAGATCTGTTTCGCAGAATACATCGTCCTGTGCCAGCCAACAACTGAGATTTTTTTCTTGTTCTTGTGGCTGACAGCTGGTATCGCAGCTACCTAGCTGGCATTTTACCCAATTTATTCCCTTTGAAAGTCAACTTGTCTTTCAACAGACCTCTCAATGCTACCATCTGAACTTCTCCGTTTGCAACTCTGTCTCTGGACAAACCTTCGTACCATCTGTTTTGGACACCAGGGAAGAACATACAAAAAGGGCTAATTGACTTTGCTGGCATTCAAGCTAATTAAAAAAAAACAAAAAAAAACTTGTGGGATTTCAGTGGATTTTTTTCCTGACTTCATTTTCTGTGTTAAGATGAATTTAAAAATGCTGACTAAAAGGATTCTCTCTTAGATGGGAGCCACCTCCCATCGTTCACTTGAAGAAGCTGGCCCATATAGGTGAGTTGTTCACAAAACGTCACTATCTGTAATAACACCCCAAACTTTCAAGTTCAATATCAAAATGAATAAAGCTTTGCTATGTGCTTGATTAAAATCCAGTCCCAGATTCTTAACGTTTAATTTCTTCACTATTCTCAAACACACCTCCACAAAACAACATTAAACTCCAATTTTACTTAAACTGGCTTCCTGTTCAATTCCACATTAAGTACAAAAGCCTACAAAGTTATTCATGGATCTGTGCCCCATCATCTCTGTGACCTCATTTAGGTCACTCACCCTCTAGCCCACTTCGCTCTAGTAGCCTACCGATTCTATGCCAATCCTGCTCCAACCTTTAAACTATGGGTGAGAGAGACTGCCTCAAGAGCTCAGGATTGCACACAGCCTCCTTAGCTTTCAGAAAACTCTTAACACCATTTTAAACATGTTTTTAACATTATTAAATGATGAAGTTAACTTTTTTTAATTTCTAGTGATAGAACAATACTTTCAATCAGGTCTGACTTTATTTTTCTTCATTACATACTGTTGGCAGCATGGTGGCCCAGTGGTTTTCGTGGGTTTACTCCGGGTGCTCTGATTTCCCACACTATCAAAACATGGGTTAGGCTCTCTGGTCAGTACCACTGACCAAGGCTGGAGTTGGTCCCTGGGTACAGTGGCTGCCCGCTGCTCCCTTGAGGGATGGGTTAAACGTAGATCACTTACATGCATGTGTATGTGACAATAAAGTACCTTTAGATATGCATAGTTAAATTGTAAGAACCATAGTGCTTTTGCCATTATTCAACAAAAACAAAATACTATTTAGGATTAATACTATTATTTATTAGTAAATTATAGAATATCTATGCGTGCACATACAGTACGATTACAGCAAGTTAGGCTCTAAGAACTACTTAAGGTCAAGGTTAAGTTTGGTTAGCTAATCATGACTCACAACCACTTACCGCTGCAACTTCTACATCCAAATTTACAATGACACACTACATCCTGCATTATTCCACTAGCTAGGGGTTTATTTTAATGACAACAATGTCTGTTTCTACAAACTGAAAGTAGCTACACGTCAATGCAATGTTGTCAATTATATGTGTTCGGCAATATTTGGATTACAGCTAGACTTGTACATTTGATTGAGTTTTACATATTGGACGAAATTGGTTTGTTAAAGATACACTGTATTGACGTGAGTGTTGGTTAACAAGAAACTATGTTTTTGAACACCAAGAGAGCATTGATAAGTTTATTTTTCAAATACAAACTGTCATACTCAATACAAAACCCCCCAACAACATTTGTTTATTTTATGTGTTTACGTAAAAAAAGACTATTGGTTGATCATTACTCATTACTGTACTTTTTAAAACTCAAATATCCACAGTATGTTGGTCTTGATCTCAAAAATCAGGCACCCGGGCTATAATTTGAATCACATATTGTATATTGCAACAACATTTTGCCAGCAGCTGTCAATCAGTAAGCAGACATCATCCATCAGGTATTACATACAGTTGTTCCATGTATGCATTTCTTATGATGCCATTGCACTTACCCATACTGACATTGTGTATGCCCCCTAAGACTGCTATGAAGGACATAAAACATGAAAGGACATCTGTGATTGATTAAGTTATTATTAAAAAGCTTTTCTTTTAGCTGCTGTTCTTTAATTTCGATCAATAACACAGGTGACAGTAATAATACGCTCTCTCTCTCATCCATTTTCTCTCCGCCAGATACCCCTGTCAAAAATCAAACTAGGACTTCCCATTGTTTAAGGAAAAACCAATGAATAAAATATAAGTGAAAATTGTATTTTTCATATGAATAATGTAAAAGAGGGCACGCTGTTGGCGTCCACGTCTCAAGGTTAGACTACATTGTTACTTCCACCGCCTGGCCTATGCTTTGTTCTTGTTTGGTATGAAATGAGAGGATCCAATTCTATCAAGTTTTCTGTTCTGAGTGACACTTTGCCTCCTCTGCTGGGATATGATATTCCAGGAACTTGAAAGAAAAATTCCAGACCCAGCATGAGGTATGTAGTGTCAAGACAGTGCCATATGGTATGACTTGGCAAGTATGCCAAAACTTTTCACCACAGCCCGGTTCCTTCACTCTGTCAAAATCAACTGCTTCAAACCAGGAGGTAAATTAAATGAGACTAGGAAAGGACTGATGGAACATTAGGATAGATTTATATGCTTAAATGATTCAAGATGACACTTAACTGATGACTTAATGCCAAAACTGTTCTCCAAGGGAATTTTAGTTTGATGTGTGACTTGTAATCAAAATCCAAACCGTTAAATCTAAAGGTTTACATTCATCATTTGCTCATTCTTTGATAGGCCAATAATGTCTCCATTGAGCAGCAGGTATGAGTGAACTGTGTTAGATGGTCATCCACTTTATTTTTATGAACAGAATCCAGCAGGGAAAACAAGGAGTGGAGCACAGGACTAAAACTGAACTGCCACTGTATGATACATGCACAGCTAACAAAAAAATAAAAACTCTCCGAACCCGTTAGAGTTTTCTAGGCTTCGGTATTGACTGTCTGCTCCTTATTTATAGCATACAGACAAATAAACTAATCAATCTTGATACATTTGGGCTACAGTATATTCCATTACAAAGGGGTCATCTTCTGTTTCTGCATTCCTCAACAGGAAACAAAACCTTTGGTTATATGCCTCTTTCCAAAATGACATTTCTTTGTTTTAATGATTTATAGCTGTCTATGGTATAATATGAAATTTTGATGGAGTCACAGTAAAGGTAAATTGTGGACTTTAGAAAGTGGACTGATAGATGTTATTCTATATATTTGTCAGTATTTTACATGCTCTTGAAATAATTTTTCCCTTCACTCGGTCTATTTTTATTTTTTATTATTATTAGTATCATCAATTTGTTACTAGGGCTGTAACTAACAATTACTTTTATTGTCGATTAATCTGTTGTCTATTTCATCTATTAGTTGTTTGGTCTAGAAAATGGCAGAAAAAGGAATGTCGATCAGTGATTCCCCAAGCCCAAAATGATGTCCTCAAAAGATCTTGTTTTGTCCACAACCCAAAGACATTAATTTTACTGTCATTGATTTGAGAAACAAAAAAATATTCACATTTAAGCTGAAATTGGACAATTTTTACTCAAACTGATTAAAATCGATCATCAGAATTGTTGCTGATTAATTTAATAGTTGACAACAAATCAATTAATCATTGGAGCTCTACTTGTTACACTATTTGCCATTTGTCCATCATACATTCATGTTCAAGTGTCAATTTTCAAGTATGGAACCCAGTTTTTCACTGCTACACTCTCCGTTTGAGACAGATACTGCCTGCTAATTTACTTGAATTTTTTTCACTTTACGAGTTGGTGAGGACAGCTGCCTGAATGTACAATTAGTTTTGATCTCTGTCTAGACCATCTCATTTAGAAGAACAGGTGCAGGCTCAGATCTTCCACTGGAACAAGCTTTGTGGAGCCCATCCTTTGGAGGATCCAGCCTCTGAATTAGGACACAGCTTTCATCCGTTTCTGATGTACTTTGCATCAGCTCAGTCAGATACGTCAAACAATTGCCTGATTATTGTGGTTGTACAGATAGCCTCTGCTCTTTATGGAAAATTCACATAATCCAAGCAGCAAAGCTCTGATTTTAAATGTAGCTCGCTGTGCTGTCTCCTTTCAGATGGACATGCAGCAATATACTAAGTATCTTCATACCAGGAAAATATTCTACAACTAAATATGCATACAACACGTCCTCTTAGAGGCAATCAAGGTCTCTCACCTCCATGATCACTACATATTTTCTAGCACTTAGCTGAATATTAAGACTGAGGAGAAAAAATGTGAATACTTGTGACAATAACTATACTAACTACTAATGGCTTTTCCATTAAGCCAATATTATAACATAATGCAAGACGGTCGTTTACATCTCCAAACCAATGCACAGGTTTTGCAGTTAGACAAATAGGAAAATTCCCAAATAATGTCAACAACATGAGGGATAACTACATATGCCCTACAATGTGTATGAATATTCAATTATGAAAAACCTTGATAGAGAAGACAGAAGGCACTATGACATCAACTAAGCAGATCCGCAGGGCAGTCATTAGGAAGACAACAAATTCATGCTTTTAACACACTGAATCTGTGTCAAGCACACAGCAGGAAAGCTGAAAATGGACAGACCGCAGACGGGGGCAGATTAGTTAGCTTGCTGACATTTGCCAAGTATCAACACTCTGTCCTGAGCCAAGACATCTACTAAAAGCACTAGCGGCAAACACGTACCTTGGTTTCCTGGTATCTCTGCAGTGAATGAATTCCTTGAGAAAAGTCACCACGGTCCCAAGCTGCCAAAAGCACAAACAGGTTTCAGCTTCCGCTCCTGATGTGGTCAAGTGTGAATAATGAGTGCAACCAGTGGACTGGTGACAAAGGACACCCTGCACACCTGTGTGAATGATTGGATGCTAGTAGTCCAATATATCGACCCACTCATTTAAGTTATACAGTGCTTAATGGAAGAATGTTGAAAATACCACCTCACCAGAGGAAAAGTTAACTTCTCAACAATGTAAAGAGTGAAAAAAAGTCTATGTAGCTAAAGCAAAACTTGCTCTGATATAAAGTTGAAGGTAATTTCCATTAAGTCAATAGAATTTTTAAACAGCAGACACTGACTTGAAAAGCACAGCTGAAATTAATTTAGTTAATGTTGATGGCTCAGTTTCTGTAAGTGTCCCAGTAAACCATATCAATGAGCAAGCATGTACAATAGCAGGGCCCTACAAGTGGCTCACATAAATGGAATATATATATATATATATAATTAAATCTGTGCAATTCGTGCTGCAAAATTTCAAAATAACTACTGTAAAATCCAAGGTGGTACATAATTTCCTCCATGCTCATTAATTGCTCAATTCTGCCAAGGCGGCTCATAACATAATGAAAAGTAAATGGTCCTTCAGTTAGCATAAAAGCTGTTAATAAGATAAGATGTATGCTGACATTTAACATGACTGCCTACATAGCTGAATGGGTTAATGCTGGGTGCTAAATTTATAGTTATAGTTAAGACTATATATAACATTATATATAACATTATATGTACGTAAAAAAAAAAGTAATATATAAAAGAAAAGACTCGGTTGTACTGTACCTTTAATGACAAACCCGCCCACTGAGCATGTGACACAACGATGGGACACAACAACAAGGAAGTTTAAATGTAACGTTTCATTAAACCAAAGTGAAACGTATTTCTACATCAAATTGTCTTTGATAAAACATTCGGTGGCAACCTGTTTTGTTTGGCAGTCGACTGGGATACGGCGGCGTGAAAAATAGCAATGAAGTGGAAATAACCTTTGCAGTCTTCTGTGTCGTTGTAATGAATAATGTCCATGCATCTTTTTGTCAGGGCAAAATGTTTAAATCGCTCCTGATTTCTACTTTAACGTTACTGCTTCCACTTGGACATGCATCACTACCACTCGTTATCAATACGTGGCCATTCAAGAATGCAACGGCTGCAGGTAAGCCCTAATGATTACTTCGTGTTTACACGGAATTGTTTCAGTCTAGAGTTCAGTCATGTGACATTGTGACAATCTGCAGAGAAACAAATGGGCTGTAATGCTTCCGAAAAAGTAATGGTGGAGGAAGTATTCAGATCCTTTAACTTACTTAAGTAAAAATAGCAATACCACACCAATAACCACACTGCGAACACCCTACAAATGTAAGCCAAGTATATAAAAATGAACTATCAATTATTCAGAAGTTAACGAATGATCAGCAAAATATACCTAAAGTAGCCTATCAAAAGAACTCTTTATGCAAAATGGTCCCTGTCAGTGTTTTACTATTATATATGATCATGGATTAATATTACTACTGCAATGTATGTTTAATTTTACTGCTGAAGTTGTTTAAGGTTGTGCTAATTTTAACGAGCTACTTTATAGACTGTTGGGTATTTTAATCTACAATGTTATTCTTCCTGTGAGAACCATTTTACTGTAAAAAGGCAACTTTACATTAATTTAAGAAGTTGGATGAATATCTCAACCCATTAAGGAACACTTAATCCTTACGTTTAAACATTTACTTTCAAAACCACAAAATTTGGAGATACATGGATTTTACTAGACAGGAAGGGTATGAAAAGTGTAATGTGAATAAAAAGTAACTAATAACTAAATCTGTCAGTCAAATGTAGTAAAGTAACGAGTTCAGTATTTGCCTCTGAGACGTGGCAAAGCATAACATTACATAAAATAAAAATACTATAATAATAATAATATACAATACCTTAAATTTGTACTCGAGTAAACATACTTAGTTACATTCCACCACTCCAAAAATAAATATATGTGCATGTTGGTTAGTTGATTTTACATAGTTTTTAACACCACCATATTGTTTTTGTATGTGTCTGGAATAATTCACTTTGCAGATCAGTTACAGAAAATTAAGCAACACAGCCTACTGGAACTGTACTTTATATTGTACTTTCCCTTTCAATTTGACAACGAAAACAGTAGTTTGGTGACCAGATTAATTGCCAAGTACCTGTATTGGTGTATCTTCAATGGTGTCTAGAGATGATTATCTTTTATGCAGGGAAAATTTTCACAATGCTGGTTACTGAGCCTCACATTCAAGCAAAACATATATCGTTCAAACCATTTTATGTGGATATAAAATACAATTAGGCCTATTTAAGTTTGCAGAGAAAGCATAACAAGGTGAGCAATGACATTTTAAAGAGAAGCAGAGGGCGGATATTAGCCTCTAGCTGACAGTCTGATGTGATTTGTTATTCAAGGATATCATATGCTTTAAGTTTGTGACATGAATCTGCTTTAAATTCTTAAATAACAACTACAGGTCTAACAGTTCTGTTAGTTTCAGAGCAGCAGCTCTAGTTTTATAAATGAACTTATTAGCATATATTCACAGCCATGCACAGTATGTCATTAGATGACTCAACCGTTCACACTGATTCATCATGCAGCAATCTGAGGCAAGACTTGCTGTGGTGGAAAACCAGAAACTAGTCATGAAGTACACTTTATAATTTACTAGGTTTAATTGGAGATAATCCCCCCCCCCTTTTTTTAGTATTCATGATCTTTTTTTTTGCTTAACAAAAATTTTCATTTAAATCCTGATCAGAATTCTGATTAAATGTTTTAAGCTGAAAAAGGGTAACTGTTTTAATCATCAAAATATTGTTTTAGTCAGTCATCAATTTAATATGTCAGGCATTCTCTGGTTCAAGCTTCTCAAATGTACTTGTCATAGGTGATAGTAAATGGCATCTCCTTTAGGTTTGGACAAACAGAGAACATTGTAAGTGATCTGCTGGGCTTTCTGTCATCATATAGACCAAATAATTAATCAATTCATAAAAAAAAGATCTGCAGATTAATTAATAATGAAAATTTTTGTTAGTTGCAGTCCTAAAAATGTTTAATTTTAACAATTATGTATGACTGCAACATTGAACCCAATGACCAAGACAGAGAGAGTGTGTTTGTCTTGAATGTGTGGTGGAGTGTAAACTCTGGTAGGCTCCATAACCAGTATTTTCAGGATTTCCCTCTCACACTATTAAATGCTTTTTTTTAGGTATACTTGTGACTCCACTTCAGCTTAAGCGTACAAGTGTGTGTAAAACCATCAGAGTCGTAGATGTGGATAGGAAATAGGCAGAACCCACTAGGCTCCATAACTGCCATTGCCAGGTCTGCTACCACTCTATTTGATTTCCTTCAGGATGATACATTGGACATGTTCAAATTGAAACTGAAAATATTTCAGTATTGCTTGTGACTTATCTGTCAAGTGACTTTCTGCCAGGTGCACAGCTCAACATGAACAAAATGATAGAAATGGTGTTCAAAACATCTCAAGCAACACATCAAACCTGCAGGTGTTTAAAGTTAACTTAAAAACCTCACCATTTGATAGATGGATACCCTTTAATTTTTCAGATGTACATCACCTATTTTCCCTGAGGTGGGTATGAAAATGAAAAATGTACCCAGCTATCTGTTCTGTGTGGGAAGATATTTAAAAGTGTAGTCTGGGTGCCACTACTATTGATCCGCCCATGCAGATCTCTTTTCCTTTGGGGGCTTACAGAAGCAGCTGACAGTAGCAGGCTAATCTCTTCTTCCATTCTGCTGAATTTTCTAAGTGAAAAAGATTGTAATGCTTAGCTTGAGATAACAAAAACAGAATCATATCCTGAGACAATAGCACTTACCAAAGATGGTAGATGAACAAAATTTATAGATAGACAAATCATAAATGAGAAGAGGAGGAATGTGTGGTATCCTGCTGAACACAGTGCTACCAGTTGGTATTTTGATCCCCTGTGGACACTTGGGGGGGATCAGTGACCAAATGCTTGTCACATGCTCTGTTTATTAGGAATCCATCACACTGGTCATCTTATGCATCATCTGAACCTTTAACTCATCTGCCAAGAAATTTAAATTAAGCAAATAGATTTAATGAATGTAATCATTTAACCTACATATTTAACACCACTTAATATCACAATCTCCAAGAAAGCACAGGTGAGTTGGGAGATTATTGTTCAGTGTTTATAAAAAAAGAAATAATTAATTTTTTGAACCCAAACTACATACAGATTAATTGCATATTACATATTAATACTCAAGTGAAGCAACATCTAATTTAAAAAATGTGTTTTGTGGTATTGGATAATTTTATATCAAATGGGATGTTAAATAGTTTCACAGTAAAGTTTCATCAGAACAGGACACAAACGTTCTTTCTCAGCCTTTTTAAGTCAAATCTAGATTTGCAGTACAGCGTGACCTTACCCTCCCACTCCCGAGATAAGGATAAGCTGCCAAAATGTTTCATAGAATGCAACACCATTGCCAAAAGTCATTGGAATATAATTTGACTTGTGGAGGGTGTTATCCTGGGTACAGTGTCTGTTTTGTAGTATATGTGTACTAAATTTTTCACTGTGTTGTTTTATAATGTAGCATGGAGTGTCCTGCAGTCTGGCGGCTCAGTGTTGGATGCAGTGGAGAAGGGCTGTGCCCGCTGTGAAATGGAGCAATGTGATGGCAGTGTAGGCTACGGTGGAAGCCCAGATGAGTTTGGAGAGACCACTCTGGATGCCATGATCATTAACGGGTAAACTATGGAAACAAAACGCACTGTTAATAAAAGTAAAAGTAAGAAATTACATGGCAAAAATATTTTTAATGAAGTAGTAATGATTAACATAAAAATCTATTTTCAGTTTAGTATTCAATTTTATTATTGCAAATCTTATGTTTAAGCACTTTTGGTAAAAGCCTAAATCTCCAGTAATGGTCCTCCTAACATGTAGCAAAAATATAAGCAAGAAATAGCTCCAAATGAACAGAGACATGTTTATGACTATTAAATTAGAAGTGACCTACATTTAATTGAACATGGCCTAGATTTTGACTTCGCTAATTAGGCACCTGCAGCTGTCAACATATTGTGTAACTGACAATTTGTTTGTCTGGTGCTGACCATGCATCTTTAACACTGACAGCCATAACTGGTTGACCTTTCCAGCCAGCCTTTCTTTGATAAAGCACTAATTAACATTCTCATTAGGATCTGAAAGCTTTCCAATTATTAAGTTCTTAAGTACAAACATTTGCACATTTCGAAGTTGCCATGGGAGCTCATAATGACAGACAAAAAGCAAGCAGCAAGCGTTTTGTTATTACTCGGTGGAATGTTCCTTCTTCAATTTTGCATGAAAATTGACTTTTTTTGGTTACATAGTCATGAATACATTGTGGTGAGAAGATAGTCTCCCACACACTATCCAATATAGCTGCATAGCAAATACAATATCACCGGCAGACATATTGGACACTTTGACTGAGCATGAGAATCAAAACACATGTACATTTTTAAAGCAACCCAATATCCCTGCAATAAATACTACACTACCCCAAAACAACACCCCAATGAAAAACTTAAATTGTTAAATGTTTGATATCACATCTGGGAGAATTTGACTCATCTTTATGGCAATTCTTGAGACTATAATTTGCTGTGGTGGATACATATTAGAAACATCTCTCTATAATGCATTACATCACCACCACAAACCATTATACTATTATACATTATACTATAGGTCCAACGGATGTAAAATTTACACAGTGCATTTCTAATAAGTTAAGAGTTTATATTTTTCCGTACAATTAGCCAGTTAATAAAATATTAGAAATTGTTGGCCTGACTAGCATTTCATGGGCTTGACTCTTTGTGATTATTAGCTAATCCTCACCACAATATGTAAGAGGTGGGAATAATACAAATACAAGTTAACTAATTGTGTGTAACAGTCAGTGTGATAGTGCATGCACTCCATTGCTACCGATTAGAGTGGGGGCAGCATCACAGACATGCAGCTGTTGTTGTAGTTTATACTACTCACCAAGTAGTTTGTAAAAGAGATAGATCACTTGCTGCCTCTTTAAAGGTTCCCTGTGGAGTTCTCTTGTATCCTTGAGGTCTAACAAATGTGAAAAATGCATGTCCTTCCCCATAATGCAAACCTGTTTCTTGTTAAAAGGTTGTAACCTGCATTGTTTGTGCCTTTGCTGACACATTGCTGTATCTTAGCACATTAACTCCACCTGTAGATCTGTGGAATACTGAGAAATCATTGGCAGGAATGTGTAGTACATGACCCATGAGCACATGAGACAAACAACGGATCCCACTTATAGAAAAATGGCTCCATAGCGCTACTACAGTTCAAAAACCTGTACAGGTTACCTTTAAACAGGTTGTACTTCTGTCCAGTAAACCAGTAGTAATGTTTATTTGCTGTGTATTTTCTGTGACCAGGGATACAGTGGAGGTGGGTGCAGTTGCAGACCTGAGAAGAATCAAGAATGCCATTGGAGTAGCGAGAGCTGTGATGGAGCACACTGACCACACACTGCTAGTAGGAGAGTCAGGTATGGGATGGAAATGTGTAAGAAAGAAAAATCCTAGTTAAGAGTTCTTAAGTCCTTTTTAAATGCAGTTGTGTAGAGTTTGAAAAGGAATAAAGAGGAATGCAATATGTTTCAGGGAGACACCTTGATATTTCATTTTGCATTTGTTATCTTATACATTAGGGCCAAAGCATTTTATGCGCTTAAAGTGTCTTTTTTTGTAACACTTGAATAAGCTTTTATCCCTAGATCGGTAACATCAGCAGTTAGCAATGAATGCATGGGTCAGAGCTACACATAATGCTCTGTACGTAAATAGAATGATCGTATAACTGTGCACAGAAAGGAAACGCATATAAGAGTGATCTTTTGGTATTTTCATGTCAGCAGTAAATGAGTAGAGAAGGAGGAAGCGCACATCTCTCTGCAAGTCATTTAAAGGAAATTGATGTTCAATATTGAAACATTTTATTCCACTGACAAGCATCTTTTAAATCAAATAATTTGGCTCCTGTGTCAAGAAATCCTAAGAAAAACTTTAGGGAGGGGTAAGGTCACTGCTGTTCAAAACAGTAGCGATGTAAGACGTTTCCTCCCTCGCAAGCCAAAGATACAAGACTAAATGAGATGAGATTGGCTCCAGTCCCTCCTTTGTTTGTGACTCTTTGTTTTCTTACAACCCAAGGTCAGTGTGGACCCGAATGTGTAACTTGACCTGAAAGTATTACTTCTCTCTTTATAGCATCCTTGTTTGCTGAAAACATGGGCTTCGTTGCAGAAGACCTGACTACCAACAAATCTGTGAATATTTTCTCACAGTGGCTGAAGGGCAACTGCCAACCTAATTATCGAAAGGTGTGTGTTTGTGTGTGTGTGTGTGTGTGTGTGCTAGAGTGTGGGTTTTTCTCACTTGTATTGGCTACAGGGGAGGTGCCTCATAAAGATTGATATTAAGCTGGAAAATTGACAGGCATACTAAAGTAGTTCAGAAAAAAATCAGCTTTTTTGGGAGAGGTGATGCCCTACAGCACTGGGTTGTAGCTAGTCTTTAAAACTAACTTGTTCACTTCCCCAGTAGTGCCCCAAAATATTCAGAATGAGATTTATTTTTTCCTTTTTTAAGGCAGAGTTATCGTTCAAGAGAGTTAGGAGTGTCCTATTGATCAGATTTACACCATTTTACACTGTCCAGCACAAGGTGAGTCCTCCACTGATGGTGACTGAACCACTTCACTACAAAACCTGCGAGTGCCTTGTTCAAAGTCATCTTATTTAATTGATGATCGACTGATGCAATGATTTTTTTCCTTTCCTGTCTGTTTGTTTTGCGACTACTGGGAACCTTTTTTGAGGGTTTTCTGTAGGTATATTTGAAATACTGTAGCGTGCATGTGCTCTACTTAATTGTAGTATTTATTTAGACAATATTTTAATACTTTGTATATATGTTAATTATTTCCTTATTGTCAAGGCCCCTTACACACGCTTGAGATAGCTTACAAGGGTGTCCCTATTCGCAAATCTGTATTATTTTCTATGATTGTACTTGTATTTTAATGTCTTGTGAATAAACTGACTGATGATCTCGACAATAGTTGAGGAAAACACAAAGCGGAAAAAGCTGACAAAACTTGTACTATCCATGTTTCCCCAAACTACAATGTTCATGCACAAGAAACCATCTTGTTTAGCCAGTACAATCCATTTACCAAAATAGATTTGGTTAAGAGTCGTAGAAAACATCAACAGTAAATACTGACAAATGGTAAGACACAAAGCAGAAGAGTGAGTACTAAGTATTGGTCTACATACATGCAGGCATTCAATACTTTTACTTGTATAATACATTTGGCAGTCTGTTTTTTCAGATTGTTGCTGAGATTGAACTGTAAAGAGTTGTTTTCTACTAAAGTAGTTTTTAAGGGTTTTTACTTTCGCCTTCAAGAAATGGAATATAACACTTTCATAAAGCAGACTAGTTGATCCTAACTTTGATTTATTGATGGCATAATGGAAGCTCTGTAAAATGTTAACGTTAATGCAGATCCACATTCTTTTTATCATTTAAGTTGACCTTTTATGGCCCTAAGTGTGACTTTTGTGACTGTTCACAAAATCAGACTTTTTTAGCAGTATTCCACTCACCTGTAACATCAAAGGAGTAGAGTGAACTTTTCACACCTCCCTGCAGGTGAAGCTGGTACACTCAGTTACTCCTAAGAGCAGAAAATAGGCAGAGAGACAGGGAAACCTTTTGTTAAACTACACTATACTCCACTCAGGTACAGTAGGTTGTCGGTCTCAAAACACAGTATTCAAATGCTAAATGACACATTTTTGCTGCAGCAGGAATTTAAACTGGGATGTTTTGTTCATATGATGGCTCAGTCACTGAAAACGAGACTTTAGAGAGATTCCAAACCGAACAGCACTCCCTACTTTTTAGTTGCTAAACCTCTTTGTGACAATAGTGTTGAGAGTTTAATTTCATTACAGCAATTCAAAGCAAATGCAGTTTACCTCATGTCTTGCTTGACTGTCATTATAAAAATGTAAGTTAAAGGATAATGGCATTATGCAAACAGTGATGGCATTTTCGTCTCTGTCAAAAGAATGTGTTTCCAGATCCTTCCATGTCCTGTGGACCGTACAAGCCCAAGGGAACATTCACACAGAACAAGAGCGCAAAGCATGCCAATGTGCATTCCCATGACACTATAGGTAGGTTTTATCTGCTATGGGATGTGAAGTCAGCTTTCCTCAGGCATTTTATACAGTGTAGTATTTAAGCATTTACTAGACTAGATAGGGATGAGAGAAAGTTTAGCAGCATAACATGCTGGAACACAGGTAAACCTAATGAAGTAGATACTAGGTCTTGAATTTATGTTTCTGTCAAAATATATCATATCTTAAATATACATATAAAGAATTTAGTGTTATGCTCCCAAAAAACTACAACCTGAAGTAGTGCTTCAGGTTGTGTAGCTGTCAGGTAGGACGCTAATCACTTCTTTTGTTTTTCTACCAGGGATGATAGCTCTTGATAAAGATGGCCATGTGGCCGCTGGGACCTCAACCAATGGACTAACTCATAAAGTTCCAGGGTATGTACATAATGGAGATGTTAAGTGTCAAAAATGAGCAGAATGTGCATTAGTATTTTTGAGTAAGTTGATTCTTGGCCTTGGGCTACCTTGTCTTTGCTTTTAACAGCATCTCATGTTTTGGAATACACCCACCCCTCCCCTCCCCACTGTTTTATTACTTTCATAGTTAGAAAAAAATATGGCAGCTTAGGAGAGAGCTATCTAATAGAAACTGTTTTCTAAGTGCTTAAGGTTTAGTGATTTTTTCCCCCCCCATTTACTTGAAAAATACAGGTTTTTATAACAAATTTCAGTACTAAACAAGATTATGTTGTAAATCTGAGTGTTAGAGTGCAGTTATATGGTATATTAATTTATTAAGAGTTAAACTGATTCTTTTTTTTGTGTATGCGTGTACATTTGGCATTAATCTATGTTTAAACCCTGGTCATTTCCCTGTCCTTCAGCCGTGTCGGGGACTCTCCTATCATTGGAGCAGGGGCCTATGCAGATAGCTCAGCTGGTGGTGCTGCAGCTACTGGAGATGGAGATGTCATGATGCGCTTTCTGCCAAGGTACCTGACCCATCGTCAGGCATTTTTAATTTAATAAAATTTAATTTTATTAAATTAAAAATGCCTTATTTCAATTACCTTGTGTCACTAGGTACTCCACTGAATGGAAAGTCTCAAAGCCATCAAAGGAATGTCAAAAATCATGTGACCTACATGTTAATTTATTACATATTAACTTCTATTTCTCTCAGAATAAAAAAAAAATCCACAAAAGTATGTAAGTAATGTGAAAGGAGATTTATTTGTAAGCCTGAGCAAATATGGTTTGCTATGGTTTCTTTCTTTTTGAATGAAAATAGTTTCCTTCATAAATAATCATCCATCAGAACTTCTCTAACAGCGCTGCATTTAAATTTTATGAGAAATGTTGACAGGATCACAAATCCTTTGTGCACCCTAACCAGGGTTTATTTCCCAGCCGCCGTTTGGAATAATAGGATTGTTATATGGCTTTTTCCTTGACAGAAAAATAGTGTTTCAGAGAATATTGACATCAGTGACACGTGTAGTTCTTAAACAGCCAATTTTTTGGTGTGAACATCTTGCTGCAAGTGCAACAATACCATTATAAAGAGTGGAGGCGTGACTATTTTGCCCCAAAACTGTCATTTGTACATTCCACAGAAGAGACGATACTTCACAACTTCACTGCTGTTTGTCTCCAGGCTGTGAGAATATGGCAGTCTCAGAGGTTGTTTTTTTTTCCGTTTTAAAGATTTATTTATCCAAGATAGTTTTTTTTTGAGTACACATACTGTTTTTTAAGTTGCACTCAGATTTACATTCATAGTCACACACAACCACACCTCAGGGCTGCCTATTTCAATTCTAGTTCTGAGTCACTTCCTGGAACTTTTGGGTGGTTGCGCTTTTCAAAAACAGCTTGCTACTAGCGGACTGAAGTGTGTTTATCATTCATTCTCCATGCCCACATTTTTCCCAGCAGTCCAGGTATTTTAAACTGATAAGTGTAGTTACAAGCCTTTCTATGGACTTCACTTCACTGTCAAAATGTAGAAGTAACACATCATAACCAGCAGAAGGCTATTGCCTGTCCAAACATCCTGAATCTTCCCATTTAAGCAGTGTTACATTCAAGTGCAAGGAAATGAATTTACTACATATTTTCCACTTTGCAATTTCCTAAACACTGGGCTTTTAATGTGTCACTCATTGTTTTATACATTTGCCCTCAAGCTAATGGAGTTAATTGCACCCATAGTGTATGTTTAGAGTGAGTAATTTGCATTTCCGGTGATGGTAAATTACTATAATTTCTGCCCATTAGTTGATTTTCACACACCTACAAAGTAATGTCATGACTCTCTTGCACAGCAGTGAGTGATGCAGGGAATATTGCTGTTTTTAAATAATATTTAATCAGTATTTGTTGACATAATTTTTGCATGAGTTATATCCCACACCATAATCGCAGGCACATCCTCATCATCACCCTGGTTGGTGGCCCTGACAGCCCTCGTTAGTTTGCCTCATGTGTACTGCATGTATCCCTGCCAACAGTTACTTGGCCGTGGAGCTGATGAGGGCCGGGGCAGATCCCTCGGCAGCCTGCAAGACGGCCATTTCCAGAATCAAGAGGCATTACTCAGACTTTTTTGGAGCCATCATCTGTGCTAACACAACTGGCCATTATGGTGAGTGTGTAGGTTCACAAAGCAGACAAAGACTGTACAGCTACTGCCAAAGTTACTATGACACACATACACACCCCTACAGAGATGTTGACAAGCAAATGTATATGCATAGGCTTATTGATAAGGGCAGTGCTTTTTAATTGAAATTTGCTCTCAGTTTCTATGAATGATTCTGATAATTCACCAAAAAGCATGTTAAACTTCCATTATAAAGTAATAAACAATAACAAGAAAATCAAGTGTAAGTTAGGCCTGAAAAGATTAAATACTGGTAAGAAAAATGAAAGTACAAGGTCAAAGATGTTTGCAAATTAAAAGTAAATGTCAACTTTTGTTCAAAATTTTAACTATGCAGTTAAGACCCCAGTTTCATTGAAGTTACATTTCATCAAAGTTAGTCTTCTGACCACTTTATTTACCGGTATTAAATGATGCCTTAATGAGAGTGGGGGTAAAAACTTTTTTCACCTGTGCGTTTAATTTTCTTCTTTGATTTCCCAAGGTGCGGCCTGTAACAAAGCCCCTGACTTCTCTCAGTTCCACTACATGGTGTCAAACTCTGAGTCAGACACACCACTCCTGAAATCTGTGGACTGCTTTTAAATGGTGTATGGTTATCTGCAACTCTTGTATACGCTTACATTAATTAAGTCTCCATACTGTATTTTTGATTTTTAGTTTTAATTCTTAATAAAAAAAAACAAACAAACCTTTAGGTTCTTTATTTTTCTTCCTCATGATAGCTTTGAAACATACATCTTTGAAAGACTGACACTGACAGAACACAATACAAATGAAATGCAAATAGATACTTGTTTAAGTACAACATTTTTTATTTATTTATTTTTTTTAAACAAACGAGTGGTTGGGAATGATCTAAAGGTCATACGGTTGATAGATATT
Source organism: Lepomis gibbosus (assembly GCA_029875015.1). Lineage (NCBI taxonomy): Eukaryota > Metazoa > Chordata > Actinopteri > Centrarchiformes > Centrarchidae > Lepomis > Lepomis gibbosus. The sequence goes on along the minus strand of JAPMOB010244541.1, from coordinate 90 downwards.
CTCCATTAAGTGTCTAGTTCAATATAATTGTGCATATTTCCCAAAGATAATGATGAGTTATCAGGTTCCCTTCTGTATCCATTTATTTAT